>REGO01000125.1:2906075-3026735 GCA_010120015.1 Rhombomys opimus
TCACAGGCATACAGCAGGGTGGGTGTGGGGACTGGGTGTAGGGAGGACCTCACAGGCGTACAGCAGGTGGGTGTGGGGACTGGGTGTAGGGGAGTGCGTTCACAGGCATACAGCAGGGTGGGTGTGGGGACTGGGTGTAGGGAGGACCTCACAGGCATAGATTTTCAGTCTCTGGACGTGAAAACTGGACTGGAGATGTGCTGTTGTCTGAATATACTTCCCAGTCCGGGAAGTTACTGTGGCAAATTGTGTTATTCTTTGTTTTCACTAAAGTTTAAAAATACAATTATACCTCTTAACACCCACCAGCGTAACTCTAGTCATGTTGTGAACCGATATTAACGAATGCTGTGGGGATTCAGAGAAACTGAGCAGCCCCATATGCCGCTGTGTGAAGTGTCTTCATAGCCTTGGACAGCCACTGGGATGCCCCTCAGAAGGTTTTGCCCATTACAAAGGACTGGCAAGTCCACTAGCCCTAGAGAGGTGCCCTGACCATGTGGCGCGGGAGCCTGCCTGGACTCTTACCTAAGTAAAAACAGCCTCCTAAAAGAACTCAACTGCCATAAACTCCCTCCCATCTCAAGGAAGGCTGACTTACCCCTCATCCTGAGTCTCCAGAACCGAACCTGGACTACAGCTTAATAAAAACTGTTTTTCCCAGCTGCGGAGCATTTGCCTGTCCTGAAAGTCATTTCCCTAAACACAGATAATCCTGGGGAGGTGGTGGCAAAAGATCAGCAGTTCAAGGACATCCTGGGCCACACAAGTCCTCAAAACAAGAAAGTCATTTGTTTGTAAGCACCTTTCTCCATATCCCCTTCTTTAGACCCAAAGTTCTTTTTATGTGTATGTATCTGTGTGCAGGTATGTACATGAGTGCAGATTCCCTTGGAGACCAAAGTATCAAAGTGACTGCAACTGGAGTCATAGGCAGATGTCTGCCCTGATTTAGGTGCTGGAAACCAAACTCAGGTCCTCTGCAAGAGCAACAAGTACTTACCAGTGAGACATCTTTTCAGCCCATGACCTCAGCCTTTAAGCACGCCTTTGGATCCCATCTCTCTTCTTCATTTTATTCTGTGGGTATGGGTGTTTTGCCTGTACTATATATATATAGTACTCTCTGAGGCCAAAAGAGGACATAAGATTTCTTGAAACTGAAGGCACAGGTGTTTGTGAGCAACCACGCGGTTGCTGGGAATTGAACTCGGGTCATCTGGAAGAGCAGCCAACACTCTGACCACTGAGCCATCCTCCAGCCCTGGGTTGGTCACATTTCTTCATGAACTCTAATATGTATACAATTAAAGTCTTGTGTCCTAATTATCTGTCATTTGTGTTTCATTCAGACCCTAAGCACTAACTCTAAAAGGGTTTTCTTTCTCCACAGTATATACCCAAGAGAATGAAGATGCATGCACACATAAGAATGTGTGTCTGCACTCACAGCAGCACTATCCTCGTATATGAAAGGTAGAAGCTGCACGCTCACCCACTGGAAAATGGATGAACGCAACGGAATATGACACTTAAGCAATGAATAGGGACAATTCACGCTATGGTATGGGTGAGCCTTGAAGCCATTGTGATAAGTAAAATAGGCACCAGTCACAAAAGGCCACAAATGCTGCCATTTCATTTGCTCCTGCATGCGATTCCATGCATGAAATGACTGGACTAGGCTAAGGTATGAGGGCAGAAGGCAGATTAGTCCTTGTCAAGGACAAGATGGGGGAACTGGAATGGACCTGACAAACACATGGCTTCTTTATAATGAAAAATGTTCTGGAATTGATGGTAAATGGGTATACAACATTATGAGCGTGCTAAAGCTACGATTATATTTACATAGAGAGATGATAATACGTGTGTGTGTGTGTGTGTGTGTGTGTGTGTGTGTGTGTGTACACGTGCTCAGATCTCCATACGTTTTTAATGAACAAAAAAGGAATGGTCATACAATTTTGGGCACAATCATTGTGAAGATTTGTTCTTTGGGCCCTGGATCCCAGTTTAGAGCTCTCATTTCCCTGAAGCCACCAGGGACAAAGCCCAAGCCGTATGGAGAGGCCACATTTTCTAGTTCAGTGTCTGAGTCATCACAGGCCAAGACTGTAGCCCCTGAGCCTCTGAATCACCGCTGGCCTCTCCAGTTGTGTGGCTTCCACACCATGCTAATAGCCCTAGTGTTTTGTCATCTAATGGACCACTCTGACGGCTGTGGTGGCACCACCTTTATTACCAGCACTAGGAAGGCAGAGGCAGGTGACCTCTTGTGAGTTCGAGGCCAGCCTGTTCTACAAAGTGAGTCCAGGACAGCCAAGGCTACACAGAGAAACCCTGTCTCAAAAAACCAAAAACAACAATAACAGACGGAACACTCCTCTGCACTCTATAGAGTCGGGGGCATATTTACCTGTTTATTTGACATCTCCACTTAGATTTGCAATTGGCATCTAATACAACAGAACCCATATTCTTTTCCTCCAAAGCTGCTCTTTTTCCAGTTGTCTCCATCTCACTTAT
This sequence comes from Rhombomys opimus, assembly GCA_010120015.1. Classification (NCBI taxonomy): domain Eukaryota; kingdom Metazoa; phylum Chordata; class Mammalia; order Rodentia; family Muridae; genus Rhombomys; species Rhombomys opimus. Next base: position 2,908,605 of record REGO01000125.1, read on the forward strand.
CTGCAGCTCTCAGCCTACTACCCACTATGCCCTCTTACCTACATTATCACATGGCTCCAAGCCACTCTCTGGTACCTTCTGAAAGGCCCACAGAGACATTCGTCAAGTGCGTTTGACATTTGACCCCACCTCCACTGGCCTACCCACACATGTCCACGTTCATCCTCTCCACAGTGGTACCTCCATCTGGTTCACCGCAGCCTCCCTCTACTAGAGCATAGGCTATACTCCTCACTTACAGTGCCAATGTCTCAACAAGGCAGAGTCTCTGACACTTCAGGAGTGAGCACAAATAAGATCAAGAGTGCAATACCCCCTTGTCTGGGGGAAGAGAGAAGAGGATGTCGGCAAATTTCGACAAAGCAAAACCACGCCAGGAAAGCCACCGACACTTAGAGCTAGCTCTGCAGTAGGCCTGGGCCTACATGTCACACCTGCTAACAGGCACAAGCTCTCAGCAGCCCGTGGGGAGATCTAGTATCATTTTATACAGGAGTAACAGCAGAACCGGGCCCAAACCGTTAACACAGCTGAGTTGGGGTAGGTTCTTTGTTGGAAGTGTTGGAGCTGTGGGACACGGCTGCGGAGAAGAGCAGGGCAGGTTTGGGAGGCGATGAGGATTTGGTAAGGACTTGTTGAGTAGTGCCGAGGGTCCAGACACAGCTCGGAAGGCGAACTCACAGGGGGCTCCAGATACAGCTCGGAAGGCGGACTCCTGACCTTCCAATGTAAAACACAGCTGAGGCCAAGCACAGGAGCGCACACCTACAGCACCCAGGAAGCAAAGGCAAGAGGGTTGCTGCTAGGCCGGGAAAGGCAGGGAAATGTGACCTCCAGGCTAGGCAGCAACACACAGTGAAGCCCTGGTACACACGTACACACACACACACACACACACACACACACACACACACACACACACCAAGCACACTTGAGTTTAGCCACGTTTGTGGATTGGAAGACAGGAAATGTGAAGAGGTCAAAAAACAAAAGATAAAGCACATTTGAACTGAGGGAAGGCAGTGTCCGGGAACTGGAAACGGAAGGGCCCGACCTGCACAAGCGGGAGACTGGCTAATTTCCCTCCACCTCGCCCAGCTTCGAGGACAAGCTTCAACAAGGCGCCTCATTCACAAACTAATAAAAGGCACTAACAAAAACAGGCCAAGCCCAGAAGGGAGAATTCAGAGACTGTGTGTAGTGCTCAGGAGACAGCGACAATCCTTCCTTAGAGTTTGCTTAGACATTAAGAAGTCTCAATAGGCACCAGCTTGAGAGGAAAAGAATCGCTGAGGGAGACAGTGGCTATCTGTGAAGCTTGCCTGCACACAGCCCTAAGCTGGGGTTTTTACAGAATCATAGAACCAAATGTCTTCCCTTTCCAATAATGCATTCAGACCAAATGCTTTTACAGATGTTTTCACATGGTGCCACTGTTCACGGCAAATTCTGACACAAGCCTCTAGGAGTCCATAAATAAACTTAATGCCACTGAATTTTACATTTAAAACGCTTAAAATAGTGAACTTTATGGAACATACATTTTACTACAGAAAGTTATGGAGAATAGGGTAACAATACAAAGCTGCCACCCACAGGGCTCCTCGTGAGGGATCCCATCTTGATAAACAAAAGGGAAGTTGGAAACACCACACACAGAATGTGCACGGGATCTACCTCTTCCGGAGGACACCGGAGGTAAGCATCACGGCAGGGCAGACCGCCCGCTGTCCGCTCTAGCGATCCTGTAGCTGAGAGTGGGGCTTCCTGCAGGTGCAGTGAGCCTTTGTGGGTCAGGTTGCGGGGTCGCTAACAGAAAAGTAGACAATCTAACATTTGAAGTAAGGCTTCTATTGAACGTACGTCACCGTTTTAACACTGTCAAGTCAAACTTTCCAGCAGCGGCATTAGAAAAAGTTGCCATTGGACTTTGTGATGCACACCTGTAATCCCAGCACTCCACAGGCAGAGGCAGGCAGATCTCGGTGAGTCTGAGGCCATCATAGTCTACACACCGAGTTTCACGCCAGCCAGGCTACACAGAGAGACCCTGCCTCAAAGAAAACAAAACAACAACAAAACACGAACCAACCAAACAAGCCCAGCAGTAGTGGTGGGGCCATGTGTACTGTCTTACTTGATTGCCTCACCAAGTCCTTCATACTACTTACCACTGAGGGCAGGACTATTACTTTAGCTGCAGCAAGGGAAACCCATGCAAATTATCTTTAAAAATCATTGAAAACAGGCAGAAAGTGGGTATCAGGATGTGATTGGTTTTAGTCTTTAGAAGGACTACAAAGTGTAATGTGAACTGCAGCATGGATAAACCTTGACAACACTAAGTGACTTGCACTTATGTGAAGTCTCCATAATAGTTCAGTCTGCGGCTGTGACAGTAAACAGTGGCTGTCAGAGGCTCAGGGTGGGGAAGTGGGGCTGGCGCTATGCAGACGGAGAATTAGAGCTTGGGATAGAGTTCCGGAAATGGACCGTGTTCACGGTTACACAGCAGTACAAATGTACTTAATGCCACTGAATTTACATTTAAGAATTCTTAACATAGTTCCACGTAGCACATACTTTCCTTTAAAAAACTAGGACAACAGGACGACGTTACTAATATAATTACAGCTGCTCAGACTTCTTCCTCAAGAGGCAATTGCATCTAGGACGGCCTGGGTACAGAGACATGTAAGGACACCAGGCTAGGATGGAGGCACTTACTGAGAGCTCTTCCAGATGACGGGTAACGTGAACATTCAGGCGTCACCACTATCAGACTGTACTTTGGACAATCCTGGTCCACTGACAGACTCAGAGCTTCTTCTGAGCATGGGGACTGCATCTAGCTAACCACCCATGTCCCTTTTGGGCACACAATATTGAGGTCAGTAGCTTTGCCTGTTCCCTTGCAGCCCAGGCTCAAAAGGTATGTTTTTTATGTTGTGAGACAGGATCTCTCGTCATAGCTCTGGCTGGCCTGGCATTCACTATGTATGCCAGAATGAATGGGAACGCACAAAGACCTACCGACCTCCGCCTCCGCCTCCCAAGTGCTGGAATTAAAGGTGTGCACCAACCGCCATGCCCAACTCTAGACAGTGTTTGCTACATGGCTACTGGATGCTGAGAAAAGTTTCAGTTGTTTATAAAACGGGGGGCAGGTTTTCCTTGCAAATGCTGTATCTGGATGGAAATGGTATTAAAGTGGAAACAAAGGCACCGCTTTTGTCATACAAACATTACAGAAGAGGCCTTAGCACTCTCTGAAGGCCTCGGCTTATATGCTGTGACCCACTTTCCTGGGATGCTGATGGCAATTCTGATGGCAGTGTGGGAAGCGCTCCCACCTTAGAGAGAGTGGACGGCTGGAAGGGAGCAGGGCAGCACCGTGGTGTCCGTCAGGTTCAACACTTTCAAGGTATGCTGAGTAATATGGGATTCTGGGCTCACTTGGGATAGGTAGGAAAAGGAAGATAAGTTGTTCCTTCTAGTGTTTGCTTTCTCCTAGCTCTGTCCCTCCAGGCCTCAGCCTCTGGGTAGACTTGCTGCAGAGGAAGCAGCGTAAGGCATGGCAGTGGGGAACCACTGACCTTCCTGAGTGGAGCACATTTTGCTAATCTAATCACATCTGACAACGCAGTCCATACGTTTAATTATCCATGAGCTCTTATTATCCAGGTGTTATGGATCTGCCTCCTGTAGATGAGCAAACGCCATCTAATCTGCGACTCATGGGAACAGTCAGAACTGTGGCTTATGTTTATGAGCTTAAATGTATATGGGAAGTTAAAAGGTGTATTTATATAACTCTGATAAGGAAAATTTGAAGTCAAATGGATATTTATAAAACATATTTCAGAGATGCTGGAAAGTAAAAAGTCCCTCCCAGCTATTTTGTAAACTGGGGCACATGTAATTACTTTAAGAAGAATTCAGTCTTCTAATTTCACTCCAGATTACATCAAACGGAAATGCAGTCAGCCATCCTGAAACTTGTACCTCCTGGAATTTTCAGTGGACTGATTTTCAGAGTGACTTTTCTCATCCACAGTATATGAAATCTTCTAGCTGGTAAAAAGCCAAATGTTTACATTCTTCTCAAGAGCAGAGTTGAGTTTTAGGTAGCAACAAAGACAGTATTCCAGTGCTCGCCATACTGAGCAGGAAGAATTTATTTCCATCATTCATGTATCATACAAGTACGGAGTGAAGATAGAATTCTCTCCGACAGTCAGGACTGCGGCTTCTGTGTTAGGATTGACTCTAAGGACACAAGGTTCTGCACCTTGTGTGGGAAGTGCAGACTCCAGCTGTGATACCTTCAGGAAGTTTCCAGCACATCCTTGTCTGGCTCCTTCTGACTGCAAAGTGCAAAGGATTCCTGCACAAACTGCCGGCACATGGGACACTGCTTGAAGTAGCACACACAGCTGTCGCACAGACACGCGTGCCGGCAAGGCAGGAGCACCCAGTTCACGGCCCCGTTCTGGCACACCACACAGTCCTTGCTGCTCTCCTCCACCGGCTCCACCTCTGCCCCAGCCAGGCCCGCCTTCTCCAACAAGCTCTGCTCTGCACTCGTGTCTGCTGGAGAGGGGTTGCTGGAGGGAGCGGGACCATTATTTGCAGACATGAAAAGTTGCTGAAAAACCAAAGAAACCAGAGTAAAGACAATTGTAAACAACAGTCACTCTCCCAACCTGAGTTTCACAAAAGCTACGAACATTTAAAAGCTAGCAGATCCAACAGGCAAGAGCGGGTAACTTCTATACCTAACTAAAAACCTTAATTCTCTTTAAAAGCAGCCATTCCTTGAGCTTTATAAACAACAAATAGTACATGGTATGACTTACCTTAAGATCATAAAATTGACCTTGAGCCAGGATTAAATATTGATACAATATTCTGCAGGGAAGTTTGTAAGTCTTATCAGGAATATGAATTACCGACACCATGGAAATCTAAAACAAAAATTGGACATGAGTCAGGACTTAACACTCCTTCACAGGTAAGTGAAAAGACGCTTCTCAAATAAGAGATATATTAGAACATTTACATTAATTTGTATAAATCACAGCACTGAAAAGGAACCAGTTATGGACATATTTCTGACACATTTTAATTATACCAAAATTTACAAATTCATTGTGGTGTCAATAAAAATATTAGTGTGCAAGCCAGCATGGTGGCGCACGTCTGTAATCCCAGCACTTGGGGAGGCAGAGGCAGGCAGATCTCTGTGGGGTCAAGGGCAGCCTGGTCTACAGAGTCCAGGACAGCCTGGCTACACAGAGAAACTGTCTTGAAAAAAAAAAAAAAAATCAATGTGCTTTGCTCCAGAGCTGCAAACACTGATTCTAAAATACACAGAAAAAGGAACATTTAAGAACAGATAGAAAAGCACTCAAAAGCTCAAAGGCAGTCTAAATTCATCAAATATTAAATTGTATGATACTGACTCATAAGTAGATGCATGGATGAGACAGAAACAGTCTAGAAAAAAAAAGTTATGTGTGAAAATGCCATGAAGCACTAGATACACAGATGGTTTTAGGTTTTGTTTTTCTCTAAACACGTAGTTTGGGGACAACTGGATAACAATTTGGAAAACATAAACTGAATGCCTGCCTCATACAGCACATCTGTAGCATCAGTGCTTGGGCAGCAGAGACAAGCAAAGCCTGGGAGCTCCCTGGCTAGTCTAGCCAACCAGTGAAACACTCCTGCCTCAAACAAACAAACAGAAAACCACAGAGACGGAGAGCAACTGAGAAGACAGATGATGCTGACCTCGGGCCTCCACATGTCACACTCACACGCACACACAACATGAGCATAAGTGAAGGAGAGAGTGACTGCCACCCCACCCACTGCCAGATAAACAAAAGACAAGCTTCAGTGCTTCTCAGGCACTGAACTGACATGCATGGAAAAGCTTGTACTCCATAGAGAAACTCTCCACGAGAAAGGGGAGTGGGGAGAAGTCAATGAAGGGAGTTGGCACTATGTAACAGAAGAGCACGCATGTACAAATCAACCCCGCCCGCAATGAAGCACTCTTGCACAGGGTATTCAGTAACAGACATTTAGACTGGGAACCCCCCTACTATCCAAGCACAGGAGACCAAGGAACCATGGTGCACGCATGCAAACACACATTCACACCACATGTGTGAAATGCCAGCCAGAATCCACAAGACCACCAATTGCTGACATTCTGAAAACTCAAAACGCCTAAAAGCTAAAGCTCCAAGAGATGGAAACTTACAAATTATAATACCAAAGTGTAAGAATCCTGAATGGTAGAATTCTGAAAAGCACAATTTCCAGTGCTGGGCGAAAGGCTGTATGAGAGGGGTAGAGAGGCAAATCTCAGGGACTGTTAATGTGCTCTCACTTGTGCCCAGGGCAGCTGCCACGCTGTTGAAAATGTCATGCGCTCCTGCCCTGCCACACACTGAGCTCGGCCTCCCACCACGGAATGGAAAGCTTAGGGATCTTCTGTCACCAAGGACACCTGCTCACATGGAGAGCTCTCCAGCGCCAAAGAGCGGTCAAGGGTAAACTAGTTTTAGCTAGAAATTTGAAATTAACTGCAAAGCTGAGCACAGGAAACTAGTGAGGGTCTCACCAGTGAGGGTCTCACTAGTGAGGGTCTCACTGGATTAACAATGGCACCTTCAAAGTGGTGCCCACTGTTCCATTTGGTTTATTAACTATGCGCCACTCATGCTCATGGAACCATCAGCGATTTTAGAAACTTACCCATTTATGTATTACTGCCTGGAAAAAGCAAGTGTTTCACGAAAGCTTATTGGAAGATGTGGTGGCCTTTACAGAATGAAATGGAACTCAACTGAATTGCCACATAATGATGACATTTGGAACAAGATATGCTCAAGCTTCTGAAAGGCAAGTGCAAAGTGTTTTGTTTTCCACTCATCTGGTGCATTTGCCAGCGATACAGAGAGGATGCAAATTTCAGGTTAGCAACAGCACTGTCTGCTTGGCCCTCCTTCCAGGTGCTGACATTCCAGGAACTTTAATGAATCAAAGGCACACTCGATACGGCAGGGAAGTGGTGCACTGCTCTGAAAACCGCTGCAGGCTCAGTGGGAGGAGACAAGCGACAGTGCAGCTACCCGATGACCCGTTTTACTTTCACCAGATGTGTCTGCCATGGAGTCCGTGTAGCCCAGAACTCCATAAATGCACAGCATAGAAGATGGGACTGTATAATATATGTATGAAATCACAGAAGAATTTCAAAAAGGGACATGCTGCATAGAACATGAGCATATCCTCTGAGGACAGCCATCACACCTGACTTCAGAATACAGTTACCTGGGGATGGAGAGATGGCTCAGTGGTCAAGAGGACTTGCTGTACAATCATGAGGACTAGAGCTTTCTATACCAGTTGTGATGGGTGGCTCACAACTGCTTAGAACTCCAGCTCCAAAGAGAGCTGACTCCTCCTACTGACCTACAGTCAGTGGCACACACAATGTACACAGATACATGTACATGTAAATAGAATAAATATAAAAAATACAGTTAAGACAGTGGAAGTCAGGAGCTTTTATAGACTGTCTTCACGCATTACCCACGATCAAGTCCCATGACGCTGTCTCTAAGTTAAATTTTCTTTCTGCTATTTCAAATTGTCAGCATTATTAATTTATAATTAGGAGTCTTATGTATTTCAGTTTTGCATCACTTCTAACAGCAGTATCAATTATGTAAAGAATTCTGGATAGTATTAAATTGTTTTATGTGGGGTTATTTTTTGGTTTTGTTTTTTTTATTGTTGTTGTTGTTTGTTTTTTGTTTTTTTTTTTTTTTTTTTTTTGCAAATTTGATTGGAGAAAAAGTTTGTTACCAAAATATTGAGCTGGTATGTGAACACTGAACACGTAGGTAAAAGCACAGGGGCCAGGGATGGTTCAGCCAGTGAGGCGCTGCCATGCAAGAGCAAAGACCTGATTTTGATTCCCAGAACCCACATAAAAGCTGGGCAGCAGAGGCACGCTCCTGCAGTTCCAGCACTGCAGGGGAGGGAGAGAAGAGAGACAACTGGATCCTTGGGGGACTGTTAGCCAGCCAGTCCAGTGGAACAGATAAGCTCCAAGTCTAGAGAGAGACTCTATCTCAAAAACCAAGGTGAAGAACCTAGGAAAGTCACCTAATGCCGACCAGTGGGCATACACACACCCCAAAATAAAACACTGAAATGTTCTCATTAAAAGAGGAGGGGTCCTTCCTATATATCTACTTGTAAAAGAAGAAATTTCCTGAGATTTCAGCTCTGGTCAAGTGCGTTTCATCAGTCATGACTTTTGATCAATCTCATCAAAGGACTGAGGTATGTCTTGGTATTTCTACCACCAGTTGTAAAGTTGAGAGTACAAATTACGACCCAGGGCTGGAGAGATGGCTCAGAGGTTAAGAACACTGGTTGTTCTTCCAAAGGTCCTGAGTTCAATTCCCAGCAACCACATGGTAGCTCAAGATCATCTACAGTGAGATCTGATGCCTTCTTCTGGTGTGCAGACATACATGCAAGCAAAATGCTGTATAAATAATAAACAAGTCTTTAAAAAGAAAAAAAATACTTCATTAAAAAAAATTATGACCCAGTGACCCATGTTTAGAAATTGTGATTTTTGGCCTATCTTTTGAACAGTTTACCTCCTCATAACTGCAAGGCTTATAGCGTTTATACTGGTAAAAACCTAGAAGACATTATTGTCTATTTTATTTTATAAAGTAGCCTATCAAGCATCATAACATGTTTTTAAATCTCTCAAATTTGCTTTATTGCTAATATTATTAATATGTAGGTACATGCTGTATTTTCAGGGAACTACTTTGTGGGGTCTGTTGTCTTCTTCCATCTTTACATGGGCTCTAGTAATTGAACTCTGGTCACCAGGCTTGTGTGTCAACCTTTTATTGAGCCATCTTGCAGGTTCTAAATTCCCTTTTAAGAATGCAAATAACCACAGAGGAGGACTTTGCAGCCAGTCCTGAAAATACCTGACAAAACGGAGTCATATGAAAGGGGAGGAGGTCCTCCCCTATCAGTGGACTTGGAAAGGGGCAGGGAGGAGATGAGGGAGGGAGAGTGGGATTGGGGAGGGAATGAGGGATACAGCTGGGATACAGAATTAACAAAATGTAACTAATGAGAAAAATTAAATAAAAAATGCAAATAAATGTCTTTTAACTAAAGTTTTAAAATTGTGTTCTCCAGAATTCTATTTTTGGATTTTGACCTTTTAGGAGTTCAATGTTCAGGATTATAACTTTGGTTCAAACCAAATGAAATACTATGCAGCTATTAGAAAACAAACAACAACAATAATAATACCACTATCAGGACAATCTCTGTGAACCTATGTGCAAGTGATTTCTCCATGACACTGTGACATGAACAAAGCAAAGTACAGAGAGGTTACGGCACCTGCAGTGTCCTCCCTCCATTAAGAAAAGGGAGGACAACACAGCAAACAAGAGAACATGAGCATATTCTCATGTTCTCTTGAAAAGGGACTGGGGCATGTGGGAGAGGGAAAGGAGTATGGAAGACCACCTGACGAGTTCTTATACAGCTTTCTTCATCTCAGGAGAATGAACGCACGTACCTTACAAGCACAGTTTGACTATAAATGCTCAGCCTTGGTAGGAAGTGCTGAGACAGCAATCTGAATGCCAAAGTAGTTAAAATTCAAAAACTGATAGAAACTACTGAGGAAAGAAAAAGGAACCCATGAGGTCACAGGGATAACAGATAATCAAATAAAGGGGAAGAAGGTTATGGCTTGTGGCAGCATGCTGAGGAGTGACTAGAAAGAGCGCTAGAGTGGGACAGTCACTTTCCAATCACCACAGTAAATATAAAATCTGACAAGAATCATAAAGGGGTATTAAATACAGGGGCAATCCATAAGGAAGAGCAGGGCATCTGCAGTGGCCCTGAAGGAATCAGGCAACAGGACCCTGCGGTCTGATTACCTGCCCCACTCCACAGAAATATCTGAAAGACACAACAGGAAGGGAGAGGGAGAGGAAAGGAAAGTGGAGGCCAAACTCTCAGGAGAGGCACAGTGCTTCCTTAGAGAGCCAGAGAGAGGAACCCATAAGAAGCTGGAAAACAACTAATCAAGAGACCAAACTTCGATCACCAATGCCAGCAAGGGGCACTGTCTGCTTCAGAAGTCATACTCTCAAAGGACCCCGAAAGAAAACTTCCCTGCTTAGGTGTGTATGTGGAAGTGCTCTAATAAATGCTGTCCTAAAAAGCAAGCAAGACCAGGCTGTGGTGGCATGCCTTTAATCCCAGCACTTGGGAGGCAGAGGAAGGCTGATCTTGGTGAGTTCCAGGCCAGCCTGGTCTACAGAGTGAGTTCCAGGACAGCCAAGGCCACACAGAGATACCCTGTCTCGAAAAAACAAAACAGAACAAATAGAAAAACAACAATAAAAAGTAAGGACAGTCATAAAAAGCAAGCAAGGCTGTGAGCACGTCTGTGTTAAAGAAGACTAAAGAGCTAACCCCAGACTAGAAAATCCCAAGGTATGACAGGACAGAGAAAATGGAGAGGACATGGGGGAAAGTAAGGAGCCAGGCTTTTGCTTACAGTTCCAGATGGCTCAAAGTCAACAACTTCCCCGCATCTGTGTGTGTGTGTGTGTGTGTGTGTGTGTGTGTGTGTGTGTGTGTGTCTTAGAGGTGCTGAGAAATAACCAAGCCACAACCTTGGAGCTCAGCTTTCTCCGCGCTCCTCTCTCCAGCCCAAGCCTGGACAATGCGCCTCACAGACAACCTTACATCTCCACCCACCGAAGAATTCTTTAAGATAAACAAGCAAGCCATGTCATACTTTTAGCTTAATTTTTAAACTTACTCTGGAAATTCTGCCTACTCTTAAAACCTCACCATAAGCTACACAGCTGAGTAATGTAACTTTGGAACACAAAACACATATGAGCAACTCTCACAATACTAATGTCTCTCTCTGAACTCTGAACCTCCTTAAATCTAACGCATGAACTCTCTTTTTCTGACATTGTCTTAATGAATCCCAATCTGCTTCAAACTAACTTGTCCTGAAATTCTTTTATGCAGCAGGAGCCAAAACCCCAGCTTCCGTGGGTGGAGGCCCTGAGCTAGAACCTCTCTGCAGACCCCTGGAAGCACCTGGCAGCAGCTTCTGCCACCGCAGCACTGCCAGCCAGAATGCGGAAACGTAAGCACAGGTGAGCACGGCACCATGTTCCATAACAGCGGTGGCCATAGGAGAGCAGAGCTTCATCAGGAAACACACACCGGACACCAAGAATGAGCAGTCGGTGCCCCACACGGTAACTGCGAAATCATCCAGTTAAAAAGCACATATGATACCATCGTATCTACATACACAGGCAGACAATAATGCAGTTTTGAAAATGTTATTAGGTGGCCTGGGTCAAGTGCACACGTGTTCTTGTACTTTTTATAGTCGTAGCCTTTTGAAATTATGTGCAAAAGAAAAGCTGTAAGACTCCTACATAAATATTATGTTGTAAAAACATTTTTTACAGGTTTTAATACTGAAATCAGACAGAACTGGAAGAGGGCAACAACACTCTTGCCTCATTCGAAGAATCCTGACGTTTGAGTCAGCGCAGCCTTGTAAGCTATTACCATGACATATATACATTAATATATGTAGCTTCGTAAAATATGACAAGGATGCTCGAATATACCACTAAAAGAAGGCAAGTCACACTTGTGCACAATTTCATACTTTTCTTTAAAATGAATGTGCTAAAAGGCTTGCAAGACACAGGTGTGTATTCATAGCTCTTATCTTGGGACGAGAGTACAGGCGATTACCCTCTCCCTAATACTCTTTCCCTCTTCGCCTATCTAGGATTTCTAGTTTTTCACTTGTTTTCTGCCACAAACAAATGTTATTTGGATAATGTAAGAGTAAAAATAAAGTAATAAAGTAAAAATTCTGGGTGTTTATTCCTGGTATTCAGTGTGTATTTTCTGGTAAAGATATTATCTTATATAACTTATATAACAATTCCTGCTCTCCTCCATCAACTAAAACAACAAACTAGCTCCTAACGGTACTTCATAGAATTAATTCTTGGGCTGGGAATCTGGCTCAGTGGTAGAACACTTGGGTAGCCTGCCGAGACTCTGGGTTCAGTCCTCAGTACTGTCGGCTGACTGCTTGTTAGGCAGGTATAATTCTGTTCTGTCACAAGGGGAATGGGATCATTTTTGTTTTTAATTTATTGTTTACAAGCCTCAGATAAAATCCTGAAAACCTCACATGAAAAACAAATATGAACTAGTTTGTCTTTAAAATTATAAACGCGGAACATGAATGACACACATGCAAAGATGCTCTACTGCCCCATCAGCCAGATCCGAGACAGGTAACAGCGAAGGGGACAGAGCACCCGGATACGCATGAATGGCACACAGGGCAGACAGGCTGCTTTCTCACAAAGGGTTGGGGAGGGCAGTGCTGAGCCTGAGGGCAGTAAGCTGCCCACAGTGACTCCATCCCAGCTGGCTCAGGAACCTGAGAGAAGACTCTCTCTTTATATGCCACCAAATGTAATCTTAAGTGATGAAAACAGTGAGTTTCCCATTTTCCCACTTTACCATACATACAATGAGCTATCCTGGAGATAAAGACGAGCCCCAAGTCTAACCATGGCCTGACAACAATTTTCAAAAGCATGTCTAGTACACATACACTTACCTGTGCCTGGTCAATGAGGATGGGTTAGAATTTCCCATGTGGCAAATGTCAGTGCTCACAACTCCCAGTTTTCAGATTGGGAATTAACCCGTGTGAGTTCCCCTCACTGGCCACTGAGCTGTGGCCTTCGCTGCAGTTCCACATGCTGTGGGGAGTCCAGCCACAACATCACTCTGTTGCGGCTTCCTAACTGTGATTTTGTTAGCTGCGAACAGTAATGTAAACACATGTGTTTTCAGATGGTCTTAAGCAGCCCCTGTAAAAGGGGCTGAAAACAACTGACTTAGGTACGTCGATGTTCTTAATAGGGAACTACCAGTCTGAAGAACCTGAGCTGCTCAGTACACCAGCTGAGCAGCGGTGGCCCATACCCGGGATCCCAGCACTCAGCAGGCAGGCGGAGCTCTGAGTTCCAGGCCAGCCTGGTCTACAGACTGAGTTCCAGGACAGCCAGGGCGACTTGGTGGAGTCCTGTCACAATCCCCTCCCCCCAAAAAAACAAACAACCCAAAGAGTCAGTGCACAGTGAGAAAGAAGAAATAAAATGACTGTGTACGGGACCCCACGTGGAGAACACAGGGTTGGCGGGGCTCCAGTGAGAACAAGGGGCCTATAACTATGGCCCAAGAAGAACAGACCTGGCCTTAAAATCACTCATGTCAAGTCGTTATGATGCTGATCGATTCAGCAATTAAACTGTGAAGAATCCTCATACATCCCAAAGGACATTTTCTCTAAGTAAATATCACTCACCGCAGAAGGATGACAGTAACTTAATTCAACAATAACCCACCTTTTATTTTCTAAACAAAGCCATGTGCTGTTAGAAAAGAGAAAAAACCCATTACACTCTGAAGGTGTGTTATAGTTATAAAAATTAAACAGGGATATAATACATGCTGTAATTTATCAAGACATGTGAGTCCAAGACCAGATACCAGAAAATTAATTTTTCCTATTTCGAAAATAATTAAGAGTCATCTAAATTTTGTAAAGGCAGGGCGTTCCAGATGCTCCAATTACTTACAATGTCATAAATTTCTCGGTCATCCTCATCAGCGAGGGTCAATAGAGCTACCAATGGATAGCGAGGTCTGGGCACCGGGCCAAAGTCTTCAATGTCAGTGTCACTCGGTAACTGGCAATATAGTTCTTCTTTGCTGTGCTTCTTGATACTTTTGAATATGTAAAGGCCAATTGCCAAAAGAACAAAAAAAATGTATTAAAAAGTCAATAACTTGGTAACATTTTACCGTCTGTTTACCGTCTGCAGAATCTCGTGTCTTCTGTGCCAGTGAGAGCATCTGGAAAAAGGATACAAATACTGCTCTCGGTGAAGATAGTCGCTGTACAGGGCCTCTTCCAGCGCTCGCGGGGTGCTTATCCTGAAGCAGTACGCGTGCTTCTGAAGAGCCTCGTAGAGTCTCTGGACACTGCACCCCCAGTAGCACGTGAGATGACTATCCTCGAGGCAGTCTGTCATCAAGGTCATGCCTGCTACAGAAAACAAACCAGAAAGAGAACGGCGTCACCCAACGAGCAGATAATACAGTAACAAGGGGCAAGAAAATGCACTGGCTTTGTTCTGGATGCTGGCCACGCTGAAGGCAGCTTTTAAGGTTGTTGTGTATCTACAAAAGATGTACATCCACAAATATAAAAATCTCAGCTGCTACGCAGAATTGAAGCAATACCAGAAACATTTTATTATCATAATTTACCTTCAAAACGATTGGTTCAGTTTCCCTTTTTGGTAACTATAACCACCCCTTTCTAACAATATGCAATTCAAATCACAAGGGTCAGCACAGCAGAGCCGAGCCATCCAAAGTGGGTGTACACAAAGCACAGGGGCCAGATGGTGATCACTGAAGTGAGAGAAGCACTAAGAAGAGACCGAGCTTTACTATTAGTATACACAGTGACAGTGTTAGCGCCCGTCACAGTTAGTGTCCCACAGAATACACAGAACACCGAGTCGCTGCTGCAGAAACCAGCCACAGCGGCTTCAACAGCAATATTCTCGTTTTCTCTTTGCTTTCGATGAAAGGAGGTTACAGCTTCAGTAGACTTGATAAGTGGGTACCTAGTGGACATAGAAATTTCATGTCTATTTATGCGTACATAGTCCTTTAAGTGCTATCAACATTTTTTCTCCTTACTAGTGGCAGTTGAAGCATTCCGAGTTCAAGAGGAGACACCTAGGGTCTCCGACTGTTGGGAGGGGAAGCTGCCACAGTGTGTGCTCGGAGACTGGACCTAAGTGCTGTCTCTGGGTCACTGTTCCTGGCACAGTGGCCTGGCCTGGCCTCTGCCCCCGGCTCCAGGCCCAGCAGCACTCCCCAGGCCTCAGCGGGCTGTGCAGAAGGTTTCTGCTGCCTGTAACAGGACTTGTATTGATTCCTTACCTACTTTTAAAATGTATGTGATCAAGAGAAAGTGCTGGGAGAAGACACACAAATCCAAGCTCAGGCTTCAAAGTGTGACCAAGATGGCCCCTACTCTTCTGCTTTGGTGGTGTGTCTGATAGCAGTGAACCAGGATCACATATAATTAACCATGTGCAAGCTTTAACTAGCAGGGACACTGCACAGGCAACTGGAATAAAATTCTATTTCAAATATTTATTTGATTTCCACTAGGTGTAATTCACTGGCAACTGAAAAGTAGTCATACTTTCATGTGCCATGAAAACTGGTACTAGATTACAGTGGCTCTCAGCCTCCCTGGGGCTGCGGCCCTGTACTACAGTTCCGCACGTTGTAGTGACCCCCCCCCCATAAAATCAATTGTGCTACTGTTATGAAATCATAACAGTAAATATTGAGAGTGAGGTTTGCCAGAGGTCTGGATCCACAGGGTTGAGAACTGCTGTGCTGAAAGCCAATGAAAAGCCACAGCATCTGCAGAAGTCTCCACCAAACTGGGCCATTGCACAAACTGAGGTGATAATATACTAACGGAAACCACCTGAAGACAGTTCAAACACCCCTTTGCAAAACTATCCTCCCTTTATTTTCACCATTTCTTTTGCAGGGAGTTCCCCCCTTTTCTGGGTTCTTGTTCTTCTAAACTTCACTGCATACAGAGAACTGTTTTGCATTGATATCATTAACAAAACTGGGGCACAGCTATAAATCAGCAAGTTTAATGTCAAGTGGGCGTGACTTCTCTTAACCCATCCTGTCCCACATAGCTGCCCTAGGATGGTAACACAAAGTGCCTGAGACATCCCTGGCTCTGAGTCCAGTGCACTGAGACCTTTAAAAGAGCAATAAGGGTCAGGAAAGCCACCCTGTTTCTGTGAGAAGATGACATAGAGACATGTGTGAGAATGTGTCAGGCACCTGGAGAGGAAAGATCCAGTTGCAGGAAATAGAGGTTGGCAAACTGCTCTCCAAATGCTAAGTGTGTTTTGCCTAAGTTTTCTGCTTTTTGTTAGCTCTTATTGGATCTGTTAAAGGGGGGTGTGTGGTGCTTCCAAAGTGACAACAGCTTCCTGAAGAAAATTAATCCAGTTCAACTAATGTATACAGAGCATCTAACTTAGAGTTTCATTAAAGCCTCCATACTGGGAACATGAACTGAACAAAAACCCAAACACAACACAGTTATACAACAAGATCCCAGCAACCGGTCCCTGTAAACAAATCAACAGTTCTCTTATTTGTTCTCAAGTCACATCATGCCTGGATGTTTGCTCTCCCTCCTGTGCAATCTGTCAGGAATGTGGGATACAGCCATGAGAAAAAAACATCCTTGATTATTTAAACTATCTGCCCACGAAACAAAATAACCTTTTATCCACTCCCAATGCCAGCATCCCAAGTAGATAGCATTAAGGACAGCTACCTTTCCATGAACTTTGTTCTTTTAATTTTAATTTCACCAAAATCCTTCTTTTTTCTCCACAGAAAATAAGTGCTATCCACTTTTTTTTTTTTTTCAGTGAGTTCCTTTAGTCACCACACCAGCATTTGCTTTTTCTGTTAGTGAAGAACGTCAGTGCATGAGCACAGCTGAGAACTCCATGGACTTTTCATTTGCCTCAGACATGGTCGGGGTCAGCTGTTTGTGACTGCTTCTGCTTCTGGTAAGGGTAATTGCCTCAGTTCATGTCCAGAGGAGCCTGTGTTTTACTCACAGTGCGATCGGCTCTTCTTGTTTCTCACGGCAGGAGGGCACATGGCTGATTTTTCTATTGGCAGCCCTTACCCAAGAACCAGCTGAGACACTGCAGCATGTTGGAATCTTAAGCCACTAAGGGTGTGTGTGTGTGTGTTAAAGGAGGTGGGATGGCATTAAACCATCATTGTATGTTTTAACCGTCACTGCCTTCGTTTAATAAAAGTGGTTTCTTTATGGCTTATCTTAAAATTTATTTTTCTAAAATGAAAATATGTCAGAACAAACACATACTCTTAGGGAAAAGGATTCCTTCAATCTACAGGGTGGCGTTATTTATAGATAAGGAGAAAGAATAAGGAATTTTGTACTTTAAAAATATATATGTAAGTAAAGAGTTACTTGCTGAGGCCAATTTGGGCTGTATTCTGAATTCCAGGCCAACCTGAGCTACAGTATGAGGCGGTCATCAAAGAAACAAAGACTGACGAAGGCAATGACCCATGACGACTAACTGAACTGGTTTCTTGTCAGGTAGTAAGCTTCTGGAAGTTATGGACAGGGTACCGAGCTAAGAATGACCCACAGAAGTCCCAGTGCACGATGTGAAGAAGGAAAGCCCAGTCCGCTCTGAAGGTGAGTACAGGAGCTCCAGCCTAAGCTGCCAGCAGATCCGATTGTCTACCGGAGGCCACAGGTGGGATGAGAAGTGGGAATAAGGGACTTGGGGAGCAGCACGTCAGTAGAGGGCTGTGGGAAGAAGCCAGGCCGCATCATTTGGAGGAGAGAAGGGAGAGTACACAGATTTTTACAATGTGGTCTCCTCCACTTCCCTGTGCCTGCCAACGGCTTCCAAGGCCGAGGCGGAGACTCTGCCCTGACCACCTTCCACCTTCCCTCTGAGGCAGGACACTCCAGCGCAGAGCTCAGATATGGCTAGTCTTGTAGCCAATTTGCTCGGGGAGCCCATCTGCACCTTCTGAAATACTTGCCACTGCCCCCACCGCCCCCCAGTTTGTGTGGGGATCTGAACTCTGAACTCTGGTCCTCACACTTGCATTTTAACCATGTCCTTTGCCCAAATTTGTTCAGTTTTTATGTGTTTGTTTTTTGTTCTTAACAGTTTTGAGGAAAGAAAAAGTAGTGGCAAGAGTAAGGTGAAGAGCTGAGGGAGATTAGATCTGTTGCTAGGCTATGAAAGGCTTTGAGGAGTCAAAGGGGAGCCTCTCCCCAGATTCTACTTAATCTCCACCTGCACTGAACAGTCACAAAAGCATGGCAAAGCCCACAAACGTAAGACTGGATTCAATACTTTTCTTCCAAAATCCACCATTGCTCCCATTTTACCTCTGCTACGGAAAACCCATTCAAGGATCAAGTCTTCCCGGACCTTTCTCTCTTACCTACTGTCCTGGTTTCTTTTCCTGTTGCTGTGACAAAATGTGCTGGCAATAGCAGCTGGGGATGAAAGGCTTATTCTGGCCACGGGTCTGACTGCACAGCCCTTCATGGCGGAGAGTCGAGGTGGCCGGGGCCGGAAGCAGCTGCTCACCCTGCACCCACAGTCAGAACAGCAGTCAATGTACCTGGCAGCTTCCTTCTGGCTTTTCTCGGTATGCAGTCCACAAGCACGACAGCTGTTCTCCCCTCAGTCACAATCAAGAGAGTCCCTCACCAGCACAGCCAGAGGCCAACCTCCCAAGGAATCCTAGAGTCTGTCCAGCTGACAGATAACACACCATCACAGCCGCCCCTCCCCATTTGAGCCACACATGGCTTCTTGATTCTTACTTTTCGGTATTTCTCATATTCCTGGGGGCTCTGTTCCCAGTTCCTCCACCTAGGAGTTCCCTCAACGCCCCCCCCCCCCACACCTGCTTTTCCTTCAATCAAGGCCATTAGACACAGGGTAGAAGGGGACAGGGTTGACACAGGACAGTCCTAAATGTCGATACTACAGCAGATAAATGTTTCCTTCTTCACAATTCACCTCAACAACGCCTAAGTAGTCCTTCCAACAATCCACTTTTCCAAACACAGGAACAAACCTGCCACCTGTCACTACCACATCAAAAACAACTTATTATATGAAAAATATTATAATTTCAGATTAAAAATCAGTTGTTCTTAAGGTGGTCAGCAACCTTCAACTCGCTGTTTTTTAGACATGTCACCATTTCTCACTGAAGACCACTGAACGTGGCAGAATATCCTAACAGACGGTCCACTGGCATAGGCTATACTTCTTTCTCTTCTTTGTGCAGATCTGTCTCTGTTTACTACTGGACAGACTCTTCCAGAGGAAAATTTATAACGTGTTAATCTTCACATCTGCAGTTCTCAGTTCAATGAATGGTTAAGTTCAAGGAGGAGAAAATGACAGAGAGAGAAGCAGAAGGGCTAACAACGAGGAGACAGGAGGTGGGGTAAAAGCTTTGGAAATAGCCACCAACTTGCTAGGGAAGCTGAGGACGAATTAGTGATCTCTAAGCCAAAAGGATTCTTCACTTGTCTCATTTGTCTCTTGAAAGCTCTTGTGCTGAACCGGGTCTCTTCTGAATTCCTCAGAATTACTGGGACGTCCCAACCAAACCTAAGGAAAGGTAAAAATGAAACATAACTTAAACAAATTTGAAATTTTATGTCACATAAAAAGTATGTTAGGCTTCATTACATTCCTTTTAAAATAAGGAGCAGGAACAGAGGCTCAGTCACTGAATTTATATTATCTTGCGGAATCAACCTAGAATTACAGGAGGTCTGAGGTCTCACAGAACTGCGATGTATCATTTGGCTGAATAAATCAGCCTGCTCCTAAAATAAGCAGATCTTTCCCTTATATTGTGGCTAGCAATACAAGAGCATAGGGATTATAAGTAAATTATGGTTAGAATAAACAACGTGGCCATTATAGAATTAAATCCTCAAAAGATACGAAAAAATGTTTCCTCAATATTGAGACTATGTGTTATGATTTATAAGGCCAGGAACTGTTAAAATATCAAAGTGTCTTTTAGAATTTTTTAAAATAAAAAGGCAAAAAATGAAATATAGCCTTTAATTCACATAATATAAAGGTCATATAAACTATGCAAAAGCATGAACTGTGACAATCGACACAAGATGAGCCCGCAGATAAAGAAACCAAACAAAATATCTAGTCCAATTACAAACCAGGCAGGAATCCATGTAAAGCTGGCTAGGAGTGTGTGTTAGTGCAGTGTTCCAACAGCAAACAGGAGGAAGAGACAGGAGAAGCCCCAGAAGCTTCTGGGACAACGAAGGCTGGCATATGCGGCGGAACAAAGAGACCCTGTGTCAAACAAGATGGAGGAGGAGGACTGACACCTGCGAAGGCTGCCCTTGACCTCCAAATGTACACTATGGAACAACAGCCCACATCACACACACACACATCATACCACACTCCACCACATACACACAGAGCGAGAGAGCGAGCCTGAACATGCAAAAGAAAAGAGAACTAGAAACAAAACACGAAACTTTAGCTGGTGATAGCCATGCCCTAGTACGTAGGGGTGAAGAGAACAACTTATTTTGAGGTATATCCTGGATAAGATGGACAAATGGTTGGACAGAAGGAGTGAATGGGCAGATATGTGATGTAATAAATGTTGATGACAGCATCTAAGCCAAGGTAATGTATGTTCTTTATGTAATTCTTCTGTGTCCTAAACGTTTGGAAATTTATAAAAATGTTAGAGAAAAGGAGCTATTAGCTGGGTATAATGGTGACTACTTTTAGGGAAAATCCACCGAGAAAGGCTACTGGCATGGATTGATGGATTCTGCACCTGGAGCAGGCAGTGGCAACTAAGTCTACACAAAGGCCAGCAGAGGCCGTGCATGCAATGCAAGGGTTAGGGCAAGGCTCACACCAAGAGCAGGCTGGGCCAGTGTCAATCGGCAACAGAAGTGTCACTGCAATACCTTGTCCTGGGTTGGACGTCTAAGAATCTGGTAACAGACAATTATAAGATAGTAAAACAGTGAAGGTAAGAAAAAGAATAAAACAAATAAAAAACATTCCACTAATATTTAAGTAACAAAGTAAAATTTCATAATAAACACAATAGACAGTTAATTAGGATCACGGCCTTAGTTTTACTGAAGTTAGATAAGGCTGCTGTGATCCAGCCAAGGAAGAGGAAAAGTAAGCATCTAAAAGATCAAACTGTTTCCAAGGAGATTAACTATAATCCAGGACAAAGCTTAGGAACATGTGTAAGAATGTATAAAATAATGGTTCAGCAAACTCTAAGGCAAATTCATGTTTTCCAATGTTTATGTTTTAAAAACCTGCATGGAAAAAAGTAACCATAAAGAGGAAATAAATGAATCTATGGAAATGTATCAAAATTGCAAAGGTGCTAGACTCTTCCTATCCTTTACACAACCAGATAGGTAATCTTTGTCTTTTAACTGGGGTAACTACATAGTTGCTATGACTATATTCCGCGGGCTCAAAAAGGCTAATAAGACTGAAGACTGTACAAACACAGACAGCACTCACGTCAGTTTCTAGAGTTGACAAAGGCAATGTCCGGGATGAAGAATATGCTTGCCAGGCTTCCCAGCAAATTACACGGTGAAGAATTTAAGAGGAGTAAATGTGAGGACACTACAACAAAAAGCGCCCAGTATAAGGGCTAGGAATGGAGGGTGCACTGACCACCACCTGAGCCTGGAGGCAATAAAACACTGCAGCAAAACACACAGGCGCACACACACAGCAGCAAAGCAACCTGAATGATGTTGCTCATATGCCATCATAGCTACTTACAGTTATTCATTAATTCACATGAAGAGTGACAGATGGGGAAGACACAAATACAGACAAATAAAACAAACTGTAAAATGGTGGACTTCGATCCACCCACCCCAATTATCACATTAAATACAAATGATTAAAACTCCCTCACAAAAGACGAGGATTATCAGACTGGAGAAAAATGCAATACCTAGGTGTATGGGAAATATGAAAAAGCCACTTAAAACACCAAGACAAAAACAGATCTTAGGTAGAGGATGGGAAAAGAGAGTCTTGCTAATACCAACTAAAAACAAGCTGGAGTCCCGGGTAGTTTGTCTAAATGCCTAAGATGTTAAATTTAATCCTGAAAAAAGGAAGAAAGGGAGGGAGGGAGGGAGGGAGGGAGGGAGGGAGGGAGGGAGGGAAGGAAGGAAGGAAGGAAGGAAGGAAGGAAGGAAGGAAGGAAGGAAGGAAGGAAACCAGGGAGAGAGATGGATGGGAAGAGAAAGTGAATGATCAAGCTAACCATAGTGGCAGCGATTATAAGAGGAAAAAGGAATGCTGTTTCATAATGAGCAAGGACTTAACATCATTCAGGCACAATAATCCTAAATGTTTATTCATCTACAGATAGTACTTAAAATGCAAGGAAAAAAAGGAGACACAACTCTAAAAATGAAGAGAATACACGGAGATTTTAATGCTCTGAGCCAACTCAACAGTCGGTAGCATCAAGAGACAGAAGATTAGTCTGGAGAACAAGGACTTGAACAGCACTAGCAGCCTGTTTGACGGTGGACAGTTAGAGCACCACCCAAGCAGAGGACCTCCCTCCAGGTGCACTAGAATGTTTACTGAAGACAGACTGTATTCTGGGCTACAGGTTACAGACATCTAAAACTCCAAACTGGCTAACAGTGAAAACATATGTCACTTTGTTCCATGCTGAGAAAGCTGTACTTAGAAGAAAAACCTAGATGCCAATGAAAAATGAGAAACCTTGAACTGTCTCAAACTTACTGAATCAAGTTTCAACTACTTGAGCAAGTGCTGACCTTCTGGCTCCCGAACTCCCTGAGCACATATTCTCATTGACTTATCTGATCTTGTAACCTTGTCCTTCTCTTGCCATCTTAAGAATCCCAGCTCTGTCTCCTACCAGAGCGCACAGTTCTAGAGAGTAGTTCTCAACCCTCCCAACCCCGTGGCCCTTTAACACAGTGCCTCATGTTGTGGTGACCCCAACCATAAAATTATCTTCATTGCTACCTCATAAATGTAATTTGCTAATGTATGAATTGTAAATACATGTGTTTTCTAATGGTCTTAGGCAAGCCCTATGAAAGGGTCCCTACCCACAGGTTGAGAAGCGCTGCTATAGACACAAATTTACAAAGTAAGATGGGGTGCTTCTCACTAGGTCAGGTTTTTGTCCCAGTGCAGACAGAGATTGGATTGGGGCAAAACCTTTTCTGTGGGTATGTCTGGAAAGCACATGCCCTAGCGGCACTGCCACAGGATCTTCACACCAGAGACACTGGCTCTCTCACTCATGGAAGGCGGGCTGAATCCATAAAGAAAAGAAGCTCAGAGTTCTCAGCTTTAAACTGGTTCATTCCTATAATCCCAGTACTTAAAAGGGAAACAAAGGCAGGAGGATCATTCCAAGTTCAAGTAAGCCTGGTCCACTTACTGAGTTCTAGGCCATCTTAGGGTTGAAACCTGCCAATAATAATAATAATAATAATAATAATAACAACAACAACAACAACTATTATTATTATTCTAAGCTCTATATAAATGTCCCCGTTACAAGTCTCATGTCTCCACTTTATTCTAATCAATAACAACCAAAGGCATCATTATTTAGATTAATTACAGCCCATTACAGGAAATAAGTTACTGGGATCTCATTCCTCATTAGCAAGCAGCTGAAGAATATCCCAATACCATCCAGGTGTTCACGTTATAATCAGCCCAACTTCGAAGTCTATCTTTGATGGAGTTTGCTCAAGAACCCTCTTCTGAGTAACACTTTATTAGTCATAGTCCAGTCATGGACTACAGCCATAGTCCAGGAGACCAAAATCACATGAACCAGTTGAACAGAGAGAAATAAACATATCAAAACTAATAAGCAGCACCAGGTGGTGGAGTGCTTGCCCAGCAGTGGGAGACCCTGGCACAGCTATTATCCCTGACAAAGTAACAGAAAAGGAAAAACTTGGAGTTGGGGCCCTATGGAGCTGTGACTCCAATATAATCAAATGAGGCTGATCTAGGAAGAGTTGAAAACTATAAATTGGGGTCAAAGTCACTGTCAGAGAGAAGCACTGTTGCTATGAAGACATACGAGAAAAGGAAATAAATGGATGCAATGTGACCCTAAACTGCCTGTCTCCTTTCTTGGGGAAGCATTCTAGGTAGTCAGCTAGCACAGGAGAAACGTGGACTTCTGTCTCAGATTCACTAAGTACCCACAGGTGCTGTAAGGCTGACAGACAATCCCTTACTCAAATGTGGTGCACGGCAGGCAGGGAACTGCTGCTAAGTCCAAGGCCTGGGTTCTTTGTGTAAGGCTTTTGACAGTATCCGGCTGTTGCTGTTGGGGTTAAGCCACCACAGAGGCTAGAAGACTTATACTTCCCGCTGTATGATTTTTTTTTCTGTTATTATTAGAATCTAACACTCTACTAATCTAATGTTCCTGGTTCTTTCAGCATACTCACCAGCACAGGTGAACACAGCAGAGTGGAGAGAAGCAAAAGAAATTCAGCTGTGTGCTGAAAGCACCATGACTGAGAAACGGAGAACCAATGAAGATCAAACTGCAGCTATTACCAAAACAAAATGACAAGGATGAAAACTAGCGGGTTGACTAATTTAATTTTGTTGCCTTGGCTGGGACATGTTTGTAAGAATAAATGGTGCCCGAGTCATCATCATTTCTAGCAGATAGGTCGGTTTTGGTTTAGTTTGCAAACAACACATAAAAAGCTTATCTCTGTAGATGAAGCTGAACCAAGTGGGAAGAATGGTTGGTTAGGTAGGTCCAAATGAGGATGGAGGTGACTCAGACTGACTGACAAGGTCTTGCATCCTCAGCAGTGCTTGGCCCAGACTTAGAGAAAGAATACATCAACAGAAACTTGCAACACTGTAAAACTCATGAGGTAGTAAACAATCATTATACATTCAAATCAAACATTACACCTGGCAGAGCCAGGACTTGAACTTGGGTTTTTCTGACTCTTGCTTTCTTTCTCTTCTCCTGTCTTCCCTTTACCTTTAGATGCCAGCATTATGTGCAATATGAATTTCACCCATTTCCCAATGCTAACTTGGTGGCCTATTTAACACGAGATATAATTACCAACGAGGTACCAGTTTTCCTTATAGAGGAAAATTATGTTGAAGAGAATAACACCAGTATTATAGTCCTTTAAAAACTATGTATTCACTCGGGAAACACCTTCCTAATTCTAATTACAAACTTCCTTGAAGTGAATGACAGCAATTAGAACCTGAAAGGTTAATAATAAATAACACCCTGTGATCCAGGTATGGTGGCACACTCCCATAATTCCAGCACCTGGGATACTGAAACAGTAGGACTGCAAGCATATGCAGTCTTAGAGAGAAAATAAATTATGTAAGACTGGTCTTCGTCTTAACCTGGCCACATCGTGGGAGTTGTATGCTGTGCCGGGAGCGGACGGGGAGAGGGTAGGTGTGAAGGAGTGGGGGGGGGGAGTGGAAATGTTAACATTTTCCTTCTTTCCAAAAGGTGGCACCTATTTTCAGAAACTGACCAGGACTTGTTCCTGTCTGTAAAGTAATGACGAATGTGTAATCAAGTGGTGTTTTTGAGCTTGATTTACAAGCCTGTTTCAGTCACAAGCCTGTCGGTTCCCGCTCGTGCTATGGTCTCTGGAACACATTCCCTTTCTCACATATTTTTCAAAACACGCGTTCTCCAACTGCAGCTCTCTTCCGCAGGGCCCTCCTCGGGCCACGGCTCTGGGTCACCTAGGACCACTGTCCAACACTAGCTAGAGCCGCGCCGTAGCTAGTCCGACGGTTCCGAGGAGCTGTGTGTACAAGGCTGGCCTGGGCTCGATAAAACCACATCTCCCCGAGAAAGACACCGCGGAATCTCCGCGCCGAAAGCACTGCTCCGGTTACGTAACTCTCCGAGGAGCAAGATGCCTCCGAGCCCGAAGAATCACTCGTCCCTAAAATCTTGCTCCTTTCTGGAAACGGGCCATCCGCTAACGCTCGCCTCAAAAAAGTAGCCCGCGTCAGGGGCCAGTCAGTCACCGAACGGAGCCACAGAACTCGGCAGGGCTCCTGCGGCGGGCCCGGGCCCGAGCCAAGCTCAGCCCAGGTCAGGGCACGGCGCCCGGCAGGCCGTCCGCGCCGGCGGCCGTGCCCGCTGGGCAGGCCCGGCCCGGGCGAAACCTCGGGACGCGCACGCCGACCCCGCGCCAGGACGCCCGCCTGGGCACTCACCATCCTAGCACCAGGCCCGTGGTGACGAAGAAGCAGGTGAAGACCACCGCGATGTAGAAGAGCGGCGAGTACTCATAGAGCGTTACCAGGAACTCCGCGGCCATCGGGGTCTTGGGGCTCGGCCCGGCCCGGCCGGCCGGGACCCGAGCCGGTATGGCGCCCCGGAGCGGACAAACTTGGCAGGTCCTCGCTCGCCCGGGGAGCCGGCAGCCGCGGCCGCGGGGGCCAGGATGCCAATCACCAGGTTGCTAGCCGGCAGGCCCCGCCCCTCCCACTTCCTGCCCCGTCTATTGGCTGCGTGCGGGGCGGGTGGGACGGAGCGGGGCGGGGCCGGCTCCGCCCCGCCCCGGCCCCGCCCACGCCCCGCCCCCGAGGTTGGTGGCCCGCGAGAACCGCTTTAGCCTGCCCGGGTTCGCAAATCGCAGTCCGCAGTTCGCGGCCAACAGGAACGGACCTCGAGCCGCTGCGGAGTCTCGGGTGCACAAGGTACCTGGAAACCCTGCAAATCCTAGGCAGATTTGGGAAGAGGGTAAGAGCCGGCGCGGAGGGCCGAGGGGTTGTCTACAAGTGAAACGAACTCACGCCTGGGCTTGTTTGATCTCCATTCGCTAATAACCGCGGAAAAGCGGCCAGTGCGGCAAGCAGTTTTCTGGAACCTTAACGGCCTTCTCAGAAACTTTACTCAAAGGAAAATCGGCATCCGTACTCAGAATTCTCTTAGAAAGAAAGCCGCTGTTCTCCCACACCTTTTTCCTCCTCTCCTCAGATTTTAGCCCGACCTTTGAGGGTTTTTAGTACCTAATTTTTAATTGTTTACTAGGAGAAGATCTTAAGTACAGGAAGTAGCTTAAGGCCTGCTCCCTTTCCTTACCCTGATCTTGGAGCCTCAAAACAGCCTCCGGGAAGCTTTTTTACTTAAGGCCTTTACTTAAGCCCTACAGTCATTCCCAGTTACAGCAGAGATACACCTCCCACCGCAAATCCAACTCCGTTACGAGGAAAAAAGGGAGAACAGGCATTAGGATGTATAACAAGATTCCCTAAATACTTCCAAGTCACCAGGAAAAATTTGTGCTTTACGGATAGGAGTTAGCTTTGTCCCGTGGCCTTGCTTAAATAACCGTGTATTTTCTGGAGTGCTGCTGTCTGAGAAGCTTGTTCCTATCTAATTTTTCATCAGTAGATATTGAGTTTCGAAGATATGCTCATTTAATCTGTGCTCAGTTGTTGCAAATGTTTTCTTACCGTACCAAGCACTATAGTGAATATCCATAAAGCTAACTGATTTACTTAGGCTAAATCACTAGCATAGGAATTTGTAAAAATGTATATTTAAAAAAAAAAAATAGAGACTGGAGTCTTGGGCTAGAGAGATGGCTCAGCCATTAAAGACTAGGCTCACAACCAAAAATAGAAGAGACTGGGGTCTAGAAATACTGTGTCGAATGTACAATGACACCATTCCAGGTACAGCTTTAACAAAATATTGTTTTATTATAATAAAACTATAAGAAATAGTTATCATGAAACAAACATGTAAGAAGTTGCAGGTAAAGTGACATTAAACATGTAGATATGATTTTGCTTCCACTCAACCCCCATGGACCTACAGTAAAAGGATTTAAGATGTAAGTAAGAGCTAGCAAGATGGCTAATGGCTCTTGACAACCTGACTTAGATCCTTGGGGATGACGTGGTGAAAGGAGAATACAGGTGTCTTTTGACCTCTGCAAGGCCACAAGCATGTGCACACACACACACACACACACACACATGCACACATGCCCATGTAAATGCATAGTAAATATATGTAATGAAAGAAAAAAATAGACATTTCCCATAATGTAAAGAAGAAAACTGGAAGCAAAAAAAAAAAAAAATCTTAATGCTTTGGAAGATGAAAATCAGACAAGAACAATTCACTCATCCAGTCATGAGAGCCAACCTCAACACAAAAATAAAATGAAGAGCCAACCTAGCTTATCCTGAGGGTCTCTCTCAGGAAGCAAGAGCGGACACTTTTCACGCAAGCCTTTTCCAGCTCCTACTTGGAAATGCGTGTCTCTGACATGGAACCTCTCCTCTGCACTCTGCACGTACAGTGACCCCTCCCCCCACCATTGACTTCTCCATAGCACAAATCTAATTCCGTTGGTAAAAGTCCTGGATTGGCATGCCGGGTTTTTTCTTTTTCTTTTTAAAATTAATTTTAAGTAAATTTACAAAGTAACGAGTATGACTTTAAAAAAGTATGTCCTTGTGTTTTGCTTTTGTTCATCCTGTTAATCTCCTTTGTCTTTCCTCCCTTCCTGCAGGTCCTCTTTCTTCCCATAAATACAATACAATTTTATTCTCTCTCTCCGTGTGTGTGTGTGTGTGTGTGTGTGTGTGTGTGTGTGAGAGAGAGAGAGAGAGAGAGAGAGAGATATGCCTGCTCCTGCATATCTTGACTGTTATTACTTGAATGTGAAATGTCCCCTATGGGCTACATTTGAACATTTGGCTCCCAATGTATGGCTGTCTGAGGGTCTGTTTGGAGGGTCTTCGGGAGGTGAGGCCCAGATGAAGGAGGAAGGTACCTAGGGGAGAGCCTTTGAAGGTTGTAGCCTGACCCTGCTTTCACTGCCATCTCCTGATCTGATGATGCGAGGAACCTTGACAGTGTGATTGGGGTGCCACTTTTTCCTTGCCATGCCACACTCTCGTCTGAAATCCTGAGTCAAATAACCTTAGCCTCCCTTAAACTCTTGGCAGATGGTCTGGCACGGCAACCGAGAAAAGTTATACACCCACTTATGTCTAATTAAGACAAAAGCAGTATTGTGGGAGCTGGAGCGGCAGCTGAAAACAGTGTTACTATTCCAGAAGATGAGCATTCGATTCCCAGCACCCAGTCCAGGGGCAGGAACCACCTGTAACTTCAGTGCTGGCATCCTCTTCTGGTTTCTGAAGCCACAAGCCCTCATTAGTACATTTGCATATCCCCACACAGACAGACATAATTTTAAAATAAAAATAAATCTTTTTTAAAATGTTTGTGAGTGTTAGATATATGCCAGACATAAAGGCATTAGGGAAAAGGTGATGATGATGACGACGACAACGAATACTGTCTTTTGGATATGTCTTTTGAAGTGTTTCTCCAAGGGGCTCATGTGTTAGAGGATTGATCCCTGTTGGTGGATCTAATCATTAAAGGTGACTGGATTGGTTGGGCTGTGTGGAACATACTCAGAATCCCAGCATGCAGGAGGGGGAATTAGTGGGGGAGCCCTGTGAGTTTGAAGCCAGCCTAGCCTACACATCAGCCAGAACTAGAGAGTGAAACTCTGTCTCAAAGACATACCTAATTAGTTAAAAAGAGATGATTGTATTATGGGGATCTGACCTGACCAATAGAATATCCCTATTGGTGGTTTCATAATTGATGGATTACTGAGGTGGTGGGTTCTTTCAGAGGTAGGGCCTCCTTGGAGGAAGCCAGTCACTGGGGAATAGCCATAGGAAGTCTGTCTTGTCCCTTTCATTCCCTTTTTCCGACTACCATGGAGTGAACAGTTCTGCTCTACCATACCCTCCTGCCATGATATTCCTTTCTTACCATGGCTTAGAAACAGTAGAGTCAGCTAGCCATACACTAAGAATTCTGAGACCATGAGTCAATTGACCGTCACTTTTTTGTTTCTATCAGGAATGTTGTCACTGTGATTTAAAAACAAATACACAATCTACTGGAAAAAGGGCAAACATTAATAAGATTCCAATAAAATAAAGGCAAAATGACAAGTTCTGTTAGAAGAGGTACATGGAGGCTGGTTGATAGCCATCAGAGACCTGCCCTTTTCTGAAGAGAAACTGAGGAGAAGTAGATGTGGGGGCAGTTGTGGGGAAGCGGCTGGAAGGAGAAGATGGAGGAGAAACTGTGATCAGAATATAAAATTAATTAATTTTATATTAATTAATTAGAAAGAAAAGGCACATGGTACCTAAGAAAACAGGCTGAGCAAGCCATGAGGAGCAAGCCAGTAAGCAGCACCCCTCCATGGCCTCTGTATCAGCTTCTGTCTCAGTTTCCTGCCCTGCTTGAGTTCCTGTCCTGACATCCTTTGATGAGGAATAGTATTGTGGAAATGTAAACTGAATAAACTCCTCCCCAATTTGCTTTTTGGTCATGGTGTTTTGTTCACAGCAGTAGTAACTGTAAGACAATAGGTAACGCCAACTCTGGAATCCCCTCATAATGTATTTCACTAATTTTAAGATTAACCATCACTTTAATGCTCACCTGTAGTCCTAGCTTCATTGGAGGCTAAGGCAGAGGTTCAGATGAGATCAAGAGTTCAAGATAGCATGAGCAACATAGTAAGTCCCCATATAATTTGTTTTTTAATTTTTAATCTTTAAAAGTTTATTTTATTATTTATTTGTGTATATGTGTGAGTTCAAGTGCCAGCAGAGGCCAGAGGAGGGCATCCAGTTTCTGGGAACTGGAATTACAGAAGGTTGTGAGCTGCCATGTGGGTACTAGGAATGGAATTCAGATCCTCTGCAAGAGCAGCCAATGCTCTCAACTATTGAGCCATCTATCCAGCCTCCTAAGTCCCCTTCTTAAAAAAAAAAAAAACAAGGAAATTGCAGGCAAATGGATGGAACTAGAAAAGAACCCAGAAGCAGAAAGACACACATGGCATATACTCACTTATAAGTGGTTATTAGCCATATAATATAGGATAAACATACTAAAATCTATAGTCCTAAGGAAGTTAAACAACAAGGAGGACCCTATGTTTAATCCTCATTAGCAGTACAGACATTAGAATCGGGAGAAGACAGGGAACAGGACAGGATCCTACCACAGAGGCCTCAGACTCTACTGATCGAGATATAGAAGCAGAGGCTGAGGCTCATAGCCAAACTTTGGGCAGAGTGCAGGGAATCTTATGAAAGAAGGGGGAGATTAAAAGACCTGGAGGGGACAGGAGATCCACAAGGAGAGCAACAGAGCCATAAAAAAAAAAAAAGAAAACTGGGCCCAGGGGACCTGTAGAGACCAATGCGCCAACAAAGGACCATGCATGGAGAAGACCTAAATGTAGACCATAGGCAGCTCAGTCTACATGTGGGGACCCTAGTAAGGGGAGCAGGAGCTGTCTCTGACATGGACTCAGTGGCCAGGTCTTTGACCTCCCCCCTGGCAGGGGACAGCCTTGCCAGGCCACAGAGGAAGAGGATGAAGTCCTGATGAGACCTGATAGGCTAGGGTCAGATAGTAGGGGAGGAGGACCTCCCCTATCAGTGACTAGGGGAGGGGGAGAGGGGAGAAGAAGGAGGTAGGGTGGGACTGGGAGGAGATGAGGGAGGGCGCTACAGCTGGACATAAAGTGAATAAATTGTAATAATAAACCAACAAAAATAAACAAAAGTTAACACTCGCCCCTCCTCCACGCATATTCCTCTAACTTCTGTGGTCTGGAATCAATACCTAAAAGGCCATGCCGTCTTTTATTCTCAGTCACAAGGTAAATTTGAGGCTTGAAGTACTCTAGTTTGAATGAGCTTAAGTTTTGAGGGGAACCTTGCTAGGCCTTATACTCAATTTCCTCATTGTAGTTCTATGTTCATACTTTTAGAATGGATCTCCAGAATTAGCTTTGCAAACCTGCATCTATCAGCAGTGTGTTTAGAAGATTAGTAATGCATTCCATTTAAGGTTTGTGCTCAGAGGGGAGCAGTGATAGTTTGAAGGTAGAAAAATCTAATGACAGCAAAAGATAATTAGGTATGTTGTTTTGTTTTGTTTTGCCTTTTTAGTGAACCCAGAGCCTCAATTCCTGCTTCTCTTCTATGGCCGTGTGCCATGATTAAATCCCACAAGCCTCGACTATGTTAGATTTCTAGTTCTGTTTTACCCTGCATCTCCTTTTTTAAGACCTGGAACTCTAGTCTTTAGCCAAGCACATGACTTCCTTGAGCAAAGCCTGTAGGGTTTTTTTGCAAACTTCCTGGCAGCTAAATTTGGACACAAGACTGACTTGTAGCCAATGGAATGTGTGGTATGTCCCTAGAATCTTCTTAAATGGAAGTTGTCTCTGGTTTTAACTCCTCCATGCTGGCAGGGATACAGATACGATGGCTGTCCCAGGGTCAACCATAGATGATGAAGAGACCTGAGGAGTAGGGGCCATTCAGAACCAAACAGGAGTCTAGGTTCCTTGTCCAACAGAACACAGTGTTAGCTTTTCGTCCCCACACCTAGACTTTGAGGGGAAATTATGATTGGGATATTTCTGTTATTCACAGAAAAAAAAATGTTTAAGTAGAATCTGCTTTTCTAAAAGTCCTTGTCACTATCTAATCAGAATTAGCAAGGTTTTCTGCCAGACCTTTTGACATAATCTAGTAGTTGGTATCCCATTACTTACATCCACCCTACTGCCCTTCCCATCAGTTTTGGCTTTGTTTTGTTTTTTTGTACACTAGCCACCATGACTTATTGAACATTCAGAGACATTGTCAGCCTTGTGCTTCAGTTGTTCTGAGGGTCCATGTAAGCAGTTAAAATGCAGCACTCCTATTTGGCTGGGCCTGCCTTTCTCCCGATTCTCCACGCTTCAGCCACCCTAACCTTTCCCATTCTTAACTTCCCATCTCGGGGCCTTTGTCTGTGCTACACTGACTGCTAGGTGTGCCCAATTTTATGACACTGTAACAATGTTGTCATCTACAAAATTCATGCTGGAGAATTGCACAATAAAGTTAAGGGAAAATGCAAAACAAACTCTTTTCCTTTCTCTCCCTCTCTCCCCCTCTCACTTCCCCTCCTCTTGCAGATAACTCTAGCTGTGTCAAGTTGGCATAAAACCAGCCAGGACACCTACGCTCTTCCCTTGCTTGTAAACCCCTTATTTTTCACTTTCTCTTCCTCTTCCTCAGTAGTTTCTGGGTAAGTTTAAGAGTTGGGTTTAGCTCTCTCTTCTCACTCTCTGAGCAAGCTCTTTCTTTCTTCCTTTCCTACCTTCTTTGTCTCCTGGTCTGCATGATGACTTTCCTGTCCTCTTTCCTTGAGACTGGTGAACCCTGCCAAGAGCTGCCACCAATAAACCTCCCTTTATACTTTAAAAAAAAAAAAAAGTTGGGTTTAACTCTGAAGGCCCCTGTTTGAGAAGCCTTCCCGCACACGCACACTTCCTCTATAGTGCCTGCTTTCCTAGTGCCCAGTATATTCCTGCTGGGAACCCTTCTGTTATTTACTGTTTATAAATAACTTCTAACTAGACTAGCTAGCTTGCTAGATAGCAGAGGGAAGACGCCTCGATGATGTTTGTGCTACAAGAACCTGTCTTGTTCTTGTCACATAAATGAGTGAGGCAAGTTCCCCTGAGTGAGGTTACTTGGCTTGGTTACTTGGTTACTACATGTCTATTCAGGGTAAAAGTGTATGTCTCTCAAGATCCCAGGGAAAATGGCTTGTCTGTATGATCTATAACTAATCTAGTGCTTTCTCTCTCTCTGTGTGTGTATGTGCACATGCACGTGAGGCTTGGGCACACATGGAGGCCAAAGGACAACTTTAAGCTTTAGTCACTGCCCACTGCTCTCCAGTGCTCCACCAATCCACCTGACTTTGAACTCAGCTCTTTGTGCTTTACACAGTGCAATGTATTGACTGAGCCATCTGCCCAGCCCTAACTGATTTAGTTTTGTTCTCGAACAAAAGGTGGGTACCTTCCAATAAGTATGGATGTGAAGGCAGAGAGGATGATGGGAACTTATGTTTATAAACTGAAGGTCTTATTAATCTTTGAGTCCGGGGTGATGGCCCAGCGAGTAAAGCGCTTGTGGTGCAATGGGGAGGGCCTCAGCTCAGATCTCTGGAGTCCGAGTGACAGCAGACTGAGTGTGTAATCCCACTGGTTCTGCACAAGGGCAGAGAGGAGGCAATGGAAGCCTCAGAAGATCTTGAGCCAGGTAGCTTGGCATATGCAGCGGCAACAAGACACTCCTGTGACAAACATGGTGGGAGGTGAAGAATGACACCGGAAGTTGTGCTCTGACCTCACATGTGCACTGTGGGAATGCATGTACCTGTGGCACACATGAGCACATACTCATACATGACGGCTTTTCAAAAGGAATTCTTTTTTTTTTTTTTTTTTTAGTTTAATATTTTGAAGAGAAAATTCTTAGTCTTCCCTTTTCTTTCCTCCCTTCTCTCTGCTCAGGGGATGTGGTGGGAGGGGCAGGAAAAGGGAAGCTCGGTTCTGCTCGATGCACTCAGCTCCTCCCCACTTTGAAGACAGCTTGGTCTGATCTGCTTCTCGAGAGGATTCACTGTTGAGACTGGAGGCTCCAGCCAGTGACCTGTGCCAGCAAACCTTCAGAAACGCAAGTCCTTTTAGTTCTCTCTGCAGGCCTGCTAGCCTGCTCATCTCAGTTTTACCAGGGGAGGGGGCATGGCGTCACATGCTGGCCTCAGGGCTATCTCAGGCAAGCATTTTAGACCGTTTCTGCTACTGAATACATCTCCACTGTGTTAAAGATGGTGTAGCGTCGAGTTCAAGGCCTCTCCCCAGAGAAGAAAATTTCCTCTGATACGCTGCCTGTTTGGATGCTCCCATGACTACACTCACCCCCCCCCCCCCCCCCCCCCCCCACTGCAGGCTGGAGGAAGAGGCCAGAACAGGAAGGCAAGGCTCTGTAGGTGCTCCAGCCTTCATCTCCAGCTTCCACAGACCCAAAGCAGAAGGCTTTTTCTCCCCACCGCTGACCTTGTCTCAGCTTCCCTAAGGAGTAGTATACAGGAAATCTCACTTTTAACCATATCTGGATTTTTAAAAATGCTAATAGAGCTTCAAAATTATATAAGACCCCCTCTCTGAAAATGTCTAGTTTTTTTTTAAAGATTTATTTATTATTATGTATACAATGTTCTGTCTGTATATACACCTGCATGCCAGAAGAGGGCACCAGATCTCATTATAGATGGTTGGGAGCCACCATGTGGTTGCTGGGAATTGAACTCAGGACCTCTGGAAGAGCAGCCAGTGCTTCTAACCTCTGAGCCATCTCCCCAGCCCCCAATGTCTGGATTTTTAATATGATTGTGTTTTGGAGATCCAAAACTCTATTTTAGGGAATCAAAGTTGTTCTTGGCTTTTCTTTCTTCTTTCCTCCCTCCCGGTGGTTTGTTATTGATCTTAAAAATTATTTTATTAGCTTGTGTGTATGGGTGTTTTGCCTCTTGTACCCAGAGCATACAGTGTCCCTGGAGGCCAGAAAAGAGCATTGGATCCCCTGGAGCTGGAGTTACACTGTGAACTACCATAAGGGTGGGTTCTGGAAACCCAGCCAGGATTCTCCGACAGAACAACCAGTGCTCTTAACCAGTGTGCCATTTCTCCAACCCCACCCTACCCCTGCACTTTCTTCTTTTGGAATTTCTTATGCTACAGTTCTACTAATCTTTTCAGGACAATAGTTCTGAACGACCAAGGAGAAAGTCACAAAGGGATATAAAAATATTAAAATGGTTTAAAAATCTCTCATTTCCACCCCCCTGTAAAATTGCCAACCCTTTCATCCACATAGTCTTTCTTGTATCTCATATTCTTTCTTAGAAAGGCAAATTTGTCTCAGCTTTGGAATACCAATAGTAATATAACTAAAAGGTCGTAACTTTCAAACAATAACAGCACCTGTTGGCTGTGACTTGAGAGAGAGAAAGGGGCTGCATGATCAACACTGATCACCCTTTGCTGGTGACTATAAATGCTGTTTGGAAAATGAGTGTGTTCAGCAGGTTCTGGGATGAGGCAGGGCAGGAGGCCTGTGAAGGAAGGAAGCCGTGCCTACGTTAGAGAAAGCCTTAACTCTGGGAGGAAGCTGCAGCCGACGCGGCAAGTACCGCTACCATCACGGGCTCAGGTCTGAAACCACCAAAGTCCTGCCGTTAAGGCTCGTAGACTATACCGAGCCCTGCGCGCCGAGGGCCGGCCCACGCCGTGGCGACCGGCGGGGGGAGCAGACTCCCGAGCGGGCCCCGCGAACGCCGGCCTACGAGTTCCGCGCAAGTTTGGGCCTCGCCTCCCGCCGTCCGCCGTCACGTGCAGGCCGCGGCGGCCGCGTAGTCGGGTGGGGGCGGGCGAGCCCGGCGCTGGCCGAAGCCGGAAGGGAGGCGGCTGCCGAGCCATTCTTAAAGGGGCCCGAGAGCGCGCTCGGCGGCGGACCACCGAGGACCGGAAGGAAAATGGTAGGTGGCGGCGGAGGGCGGCGGCGGAGGGCGGCGCCGCGGGCTGGGCCGGGCGCTCCCGGCGGCCCGGAGGAGCCCCAGCGCGGGCGGGCGGTGCGGACGCGGCCGCCGCGTGGACCGGGTCGGCCCGCGGCGGAATGGGCCGGGCCTGGGCGGCGTGGGTGGCGAGCGCCCGGCTCTGACTGCATCCCGGCCTCGCCCGGCCCCTGCTCCCCGCATTCCTGAGAGTCCAGGCCGGTGGAACCCCTGGGACCCAAGGTTCTAGGGTTCCCCTTAGACAGCCGTCAGGCTCGGTTTTGCTGCGTTTGGGCCGCGGCTCCTGTTCTTTGACGGTGAACCCCAAGCATAAAGGTAAAGTGGAGAATTAAGTCAGTTGCTGTCAAGGACCTTGTGGATCCTCCCCAAAGTGTTTTTTGAGTAAGATCAAGTTCCATGGAAACAACGGGAAGACACGGTTGTTCTCTATAACTCCTCCCTTGGGAAACACTTCCATCCAGCAGATCTTACCATGGACTCTGAACCCAGTGAGCTCGTGGATTTTCATCATTACGACCTTTCAGCTGCTCTCATGTTCGAAGCATTCCTTTTCCTCATGCCTCCCCTGGCTTCTGGGATTCAGAACTCCTGGCTTCGCTTCTGCTGGTGCATCCTTCCCCTTGGCTTCCTTTCTCCATTCCCTGGACTGTGCCCACAAGAGCCCTGGGTCCCATCTCGAGGCTTCATCTTTCTATTGTTTTTCTCTTTTCTGAATTCCTGGCTTCAGTTACCACCTACATTGAGTTGACTTGTGTGTTCCTATCTCTGACCCTGCTGAGATCCAACCAGCAGTTATATTCCACTTTTCGGTTAATATCTGTAGGAAACATTTCCTCCCTGAGATGCCACAGAAGCTCCTCAGTTTGTTCAAAAAGAGCTCAGAGTTTCCTCCCCTTCATTCAGCCAGAATTCTGAAACGTGGTTAAAGGTGCCATGTCCCTTACACAAGCCAGAAATCTCAAAGTTATCTCTGTAAGCCTGTATTTCCTTCAAATCTCAAATCTATCCCAATTCGTAGCTAGTGGTTGAGAGAGAGAGAGAGAGAGAGAGAGAGAGAGAGAGAGAGCGCTCTAGAGGTCAAGATAACTGGGTTGCTTCCTGGGTTCACTACCTGTAGATGCCTCTAGCCTATCTAAGCCTTAGATTTCCTGCGCAATGGGGTTGTTGTTACTGTAGGTGTGAGGTGAGGGTTTGCTATGTGAAGCAGGAGTGAGTCTCATGTTACATACGTGGTAACTGACTGATGTTACTCACTTGCATGCTGATCTTCATCCGCTCAGCCAGTTGTCATCTCTTCTCTGAAATAGTCTTGCTGGTAACTAATGCTTCTGTGTTCTTTCTGGCTCTCTGCCTTCTAATTGAATATCACAGCAAGCATGATCTTATCAAAATTCAAATATGGCCATGTTTGCCTTCTTCACAATGTGTTGATAGCTTCCATTTGCCCGTGAGATAGAAATCTGAGTACCTACTAGGTCCTAACCTAGCCTTGGTCCTTGCTTCTGTTGTGGGCATCTGAGTCTCACTGTCATTTCATGCTGTTGGCTGCCATGCTTGCTGTAATTATGTTAGATGGCTTTTTACTGTCACTGTTATTTGTGTAGGCAATCCAACTGGCCTGCCCTTACAGGCCTTTAGGGCTCTGACTACATCCTATGTCATCACCTGCACCCGGTGTGAGGGATGTAACCCACCCACCACCTCTCTCCCCTACCCCTATCTCTCTCTGTTCCACCTCTACCCTCCCCCTGGCCCCCTTTCTCTCTTCCTTCTCCCCCAGTAAATCTTATGCCATACATGTTGTATGGCGTTATATCTTTATATATTACAAAAGTGTTCTTCACCACTTACAAGTTCTCAAAGCGTCATGTGACTCTCCTACTGAGCCTTTATCACAGATCTTAGTTTACAATTTCTTTTTGCCTGGTCTCTTTGATACAGGTCTCTTCTGTAAAGCTAGTGCTTAACACAGTGTTGGTGCGCATTAACTATTCAGTTATTGAATATATCAATAAGTGAATGTTTCAACTATCATAAATAAAATTTGCCACCTAGAATTGTTTTTATAGCTTTGTACTCATTCTTAAATGTTTAAAGTGTAAACAGATGTGAGTTAGCTAAGCCTGAGTTCATTCCCTTCTCTACCACCACCCCTGCCTTTTTAGAAGAAACAATTTATCTTCCTACCTCTGCCTCTAAATGCTGGCATTACAGACATGTGCTTCTTGTTCCTGAGTTCTCCTTGTAGGAGGGGATTTGGGGCTCTGTTGTAGCATTGGGAAAGGAGAAAATACAAACTGAATTACACAGATTAAATCAAAGCATGTTTTCATCTTTTCCATCATGCTAGGGGTCATGTGAGGCAAGTGCCTTATAAAGAGAGACACTGAGCATGTTTTCATGGGTGTCTGACCCTAGGAGATCAAGCTTACACTTGTAGCTCTGATTTTCAGAGCTGAATGGTAAGACTTCTGTCAAATAGGTTTTGTCTTAAATAAAAATCCAAAGTCTTTATTAGTTTCCTTAATTCTATCTTTGGTCAAAGAAATTTAATCTTAGCTTTAGGCAGTTCCCTAATATTTTGCATCTCTCTAAAGAGAAGTAGAAGATTGAAAATTTGTATCTTTTGTTATTTTCTGTTGATTAGTACTCTTGGCTGGTGTGTAGGCCTTGGTTGTATAATAGCACACTGTATGATACGTGTCACACTTCTAACTACCAGAGTTAAGAATTTTAAGGACAGTTAAAATGCTAGCCATTTCCTGCTTTAATCCCATAGACAGTGAAACACCTAGGCTTCCATACATGTTATTTTCCATATATATTCCATATATATATATATATATTTAACTTAGAATTGGAAGCCTTAATGCTTTGAGGTTCTGACGAGAAGTTCCACATTTTCTTGAAGGGGAATGGGAAACTTCCATATGAAAAATCCAAAGTGAACGTTTTACAACTTGACTCAAACCAACTATAAAAAATGTGAAACATGGGGGCATCTGAACGTTAGTTAGGTATTGGAGACTAGAATTTTGGTATGGTTTTTAAGTAGAACAGTTTGCTATCTTTATGTTTCCTGTGACACATGCTGTCTTTAATAGTCCAATATTTCTAGGTGAATGACTTGTAGTCTTTGGGTAAGAGAGTCCATTGGGGTATGGATGTACTGTGGGCAGTGGAGCTGAGTGATACGTAGGATTTCACTGATCTGTTCTCCGCATTGCTATGTTTTGGAAGAGTCTTTAACTTATTTTATTGGGGGGGGGCCCTTGGGGGACAGGGTCTCACTCTGTAGACCCAGCTGGCCCCAAACTTAGAGGTCTTTCTGCCTCTTCCTCTCAAGTGTGCACCATCATGCCTGGTTGATTGTGTAATTTTACCTAATAAACATATCATTGCATGGCATGGTGGCATTTCACACTTGGCAATTCAGGGAGTCTAAAACAAAGATCACAAGTTTGAGGCAACTTGGGCAACAACAGAAATCCTCTGTGAAAAACCAGACAGTTAAGGGCTGGGGCAACCTGTGAGTACATAAAGTGATTACTGTACAAACATGAGGATCAGGCCTTGATATTTATTTCCTCTGCTTTTGCTTTTGTACATTATTTTTGTTGTTGTTTTTCAAGGAAACCGGTTTACTGAGTGTACTACAAGGGTCGGTAGGCTGGACAGAATATTGCTTGCCTTTTCATATATTCTTTGTTTTTTGTTATTGTTGGTTTTTGAGACAGTCTCTCTACATAGCCCCAGCTGTCCTGGAACTCTATATGTTGACCAGGCTCCGCTAAAATTCGCAGAGATCGCCTGCCTCTGCCTCCTGAATGCTGGGATTAAAGGTGTATGCCACTGCACCTGGCTACTTTTGTACATCTAATAGCCAATTTTATGTCTTTAGTAGTCAACTAATTTGTAAATTGTTCATTTTTTACTGTCATGGTCATTTTTATTTTCTCTATAATTGTGAAACTCCAAAACAGTGATGTTCCCTTTCTTGCCACACAGTGTGAAATATGTGCTTGCTCATCTGACAAAAGATGACCTCTCACTTCCACATTTCCTCCCTTCCTCTCCACTTCTGGTGAAGTGCTTGTTAGGATGTGCTTGGTTTTTGAAGTATTTAGCAGCCAAAGAGAAGGTTAAAGCGAAGCTGATGTTAGAGATGAACAGAGGCATGACTGAATCATATAGATCAAGGTTGGTAGATTTGAAATTTTATTTTATTTTTTTACAGGATTTCCCTGTGTAGTCTTGGCTGTCCTGGACTCCCTTTGTAGATCAGGATGGCCTCAGACTCACGGATACCTGCCTGCCTCTGAGTGCTGGGATTACAGGGTTGGGCCACCATGCCCAGCTTTGAAAGTTCTTTAACATGCACAAATATTGAAGTTATGGCATTTTAAGTGTATGTATCCCTCTCTCTTGTAGAGTGAGTCTTTGGTGGTTTGTGATGTTGCTGAAGATTTAGTGGAAAAGCTGAGAAAGTTTCGTTTTCGAAAAGAAACCCACAATGCTGCCATTATAAGTAAGCTGAAGTTGCCTCAAAACTATATGATGTTAGTTTGTTTTCTCTTAAAGCTCCTTTGAATGTGCCAAGACTTTGGAAAGTAATTGGTGCATCCTCCTGTTGCATTTGCTACCATTACCTCTGCAAGTTAAGAAACTGCTATTGCCATAGATAACCCCATGTCAGCTGCCTACTCAGCTCTGGAGAAGCCAATTGTCTTGGTCACATGAGGAATGAGGGTTCCCATTTGTATTAACCCAGGGGTGTTTGTCCTTCTCAGGGGGCTAACAATAGTGCAGACCAAATGTTTGCCCACACCTGAATGGTAAAGTTCAGCATTGGGCCTTATTCCAATTCTACCCTAAACTTTGGTTTCGTGGAGAGTGCTTTACTTGTTTTCATAAGTCTTTGTGGGCAGTGATTAGAAAGATGAAAGAAGATCGAGGGAGTGAAAATGTAAAGACTGTAGACTTTGCTTAACAGAGACACATCAGGCAGTGTGAATTAAATCAGGTGGTGGCACCTTATGAAGTTTGGGTCTGTTAAATAAGTGCTGTCACGTGCTCATAGGTTAATAGGGAACATGTGTAACAGTGCCACGTGCCACCAAAGAGGAGGCTATTTGAGGTCACGTCGTGTGTCCTTAGGATTTAAATGTGAGTGTAGTGCAAGCCCAGACATAGTTGACTCCTTAAGCAGGTAGGAAAGAGTAAAGGCATAGGTGGCCTGGGTTTACTTTGATTTGTGTTTGGGTCATGCCACCTGTATTTGAGTCTATTTGAACAGTGGTGGCGTTGGTAATTCACTTTTTCAGAATGATGACTATATGCTATGAAACTGTAATGCTGGAGAAGCTGGTGTCTTGGGATTTTTCTCTCCTGACTCCTGAGCTTTTCTTTTGCAGTTCTAACCATGTTGCACTTAGACAAGTCTCAATTAGATTTATGTTGAAAGCCACTTTATGAAAGTTGCATTGGAGTTATAAAGTTTTCCCTACCTGCAGTGCATGTGAGGAGTGGATAGAGTCTAAATTAGCAAGTTACATTCTGGGAATTCTGTCTGAAAACGTCAAAGCTTAAGTGTGTTTTGTACTATGTTTCTTGATGCCTTAGTTTTAGGCGCTCCTCTCTCTCCATAGAGACTAAGGTCACATGGGTTGGGTTGTCAGGGTCACAGTAGAATTATACTTTACTTATACTGTATTTTCATTGTAGTGAAGATTGACAAGGATAAACGCCTGGTGGTACTGGATGAGGAACTTGAGGTTTGTTCAATGAGCTAAATACAATTTTTATAATTAAGCGATTATTGTTGTCCAAATAATGCAATGTTAGTTTCATGTACTAAAACAAGTTCTGGACCTTCTTAAATACATACTATGTATGCATGAAAAGCATGGGCTAATTACTGGTTTCACGTTGTCTTGCTGATTTAACTGCCTTCCTTAAAGCATTCATGTGATCCAGCATGGTAAGTAGGAGTTAGAGCTCTAGTAAAGATGAGTCAGCTTCATAACTTATGAGCTGCGCAGACTGATAGAAAGCAGAAGCTTTAGTTACGTCCTTGAGTAGGTAACTAGAGTAGAATTACTGTTTCCTCTGGAGGTATTGCTGTGTCACCAGTCACTCGCTGTTTCCTGACACTGGAACATAAACATAGAAGGAACACTGACCTTCAGCCCATGTTTTGTTGATAAATAGAAATCATTCTGTGTGTGATAATGAACTCAGAGCTCTTAGCAGAGTGAGCTTTTGCGTAAGGACATGCTTCACACTTCTTTTCTCTGTGGCATTAGGGCATCTCTCCAGATGAACTCAAAGATGAACTACCTGAGCGGCAACCTCGATATCCTTTTCTAAGTGTTTTGGAAAGCTTTTTGTTAGTCATCAGGATTTTATTTATGAGCCCATTTGTTAAACCTTCAAAGGATATATTTTATATGGCATGAAAACAATGTAGGGACTGTTCAGGAGACAGGAGGGGTGTAGAGGGACAAATGTCAGCAAAGAGCCAAGTATATATGTAAAGCCCATTATTTTATAATGCTGACTATGAAGCTAATGAACGAATAAAAACATCTTAAAAGCAGTCCATCCATATCCTGACCAACCGAATTAAAATATGTATGCATATATTAGACAAGAAAAATCAAAGTTGGTGTCCTAATAGGATTTAAAAAAAACAAAACAAAACAATTCTCTTTATTCCAATGTGCATGCAGTAAAAATTGAGAAAGAAAAAAGTTCATATTAAATCTCTACTTTTAACAATTTTCTATTTGAGAGGCTACATGATTTTGTGATTTGCCTTTGGTTTAATGTCACAAGTGTGGTAGCAAATGGCGCCAGGTGTTGCTAATTGTCTGTCTCAGACAGTGGTTTAGTTTCTTAACTTGAGAAAAACCTTCATTGTGTATAGTTATAAGTATCAGCATGATGACGGAAGAGTTTCTTATCCTCTGTGCTTTATTTTCTCCAGTCCTGTTGGTAAGTTAATTTCTTTAATAATGTAAATTTCGCTTTGATATAATTGAATCATCTTTTGCTAAACATTTTTGCTATTCATAAGGTGAAGTTGTTGAATAACCTAAACTGAGGTCACTCTGGGTGTGTAGTACACACACTTGTACACATCCCCTCACGAGCAGGTACCATAACGCATTGTCTCTTGGGATGTGCTTACCTTGGCTGGTCAATTCCTAGAAGTGCAATTGTTGGGTTAAATCCTACATTTAAATGATTCTGGAACACAATAACATCTTTTTGAATCAGAAGTATATATTTTCATCTTGTTTAAGTATGTGATCTTTGTGTGGCCATGTTCATATGCTTGTGTTTATCTTTTTAGAAATAGTTACCAGTGGTAAGCCTGTAATCTTGATGATGGTTCTTGTACTATTGAAATTAAAATAGTGCTGAACAAAGTTTCTAGTGTCTGTCAAGACTCTGAAAATCAGGACTCACAGAGACCTAGAACCACTTTTGATGATGTGATAAATCTTTGTGAAAGATAAAAGTAATAGAAACCAGTATCTTTTCAAAAGCTACCATTCGTTTCCATGCTGATGTCTTCCAGGGTGCAAGCCTGAGCAGCAGATGATGTATGCTGGGAGTAAGAACAAGCTGGTCCAGACAGCTGAGCTGACCAAGGTAGTGTGTGCCCTGGGCAGGTTTACTGACGCTTTCCTTCAGCACACAGAGCCGGAGCCAGGCAGCCTGGCGTGGAAGTATTCTCCTGTAGCTGAAGCCTTGAAGGCTAATGTGAACATCAGTAAAGCTTTGTATCTATTAGTAGGAAACAATCTTTGAGCCAAAATGTGTTTTTAAAACAAATTGATTAGAAAAAAATAACTTATCAGAAAAGCCACTGTAACCATGCATGGTGGTGGGTGCCTGTAAGCCCAGCACTGGAGAAGAAGCTGAGGCAGGTGGGTCATGAGTTCAAGGCCACACTGGGACACACAATGAGATTATCTCCATGAGGGTGGGGAGCGGAATCATGGTAACTGCTAAGCCTATCAAGTCTTTTATACTGTCTGTACCCTATTGTACTAGACCTGACATTATTCATTTACACATTACTTTATGACTTCTATAATCTCATTCTATACTGGTGTTGAGATTGATGGTCATATTTCTGTAAGTAAGAAAATAGATTCAGGGTCCTGTGAGATGGCTCACTGGCTAACTGGACTTACGGCCAATCTCAGTTTGATCCCTAAAACACACATGGTGCAAGCAGAGAACCACCTCCTGAAAGTTGTCATCTGACCTCTGCATGTATAC
This sequence comes from Rhombomys opimus, assembly GCA_010120015.1. Lineage (NCBI taxonomy): Eukaryota > Metazoa > Chordata > Mammalia > Rodentia > Muridae > Rhombomys > Rhombomys opimus. The sequence goes on from REGO01000125.1 coordinate 2,953,371, forward strand.
TGTGGCTCATGTGCATGTGTGTGTTTGTACAGGGACACATGTACACACACACAAGGGTAACTTTAAAAGTAAAATAGAGAAAAGCAGGTTCAGAAGATGATTTGCGTAGGGTTGTTAGCTAGAGCTAAGATTCAGAATTACAGTTGGCTCCAGACCCCATCTGTTTCCTGAAATGCCTCGGCTTCCTACAGCGCCTTGTGCTTTCTGGCCTGTGAATTCAGATCCCTCCTGGAGATCTTTAACTGTGGGCTCTAATATAGCCTTATCAGATTAGTCAGCAGCTGGTGTTGACATCTGATACTTGAACTGTGAAAGATGGGCCTTATGTTTCTCCAGCTTCTAGCTAGGTTGTTTTAGATTTGTATGCTTGGCTGTTTTTTCTAATGGGCAAGGTTTACAGAATTGCTCTTTTAGTATGCATGTGCTAGTTCAGAATTTGTGGTTTTGAAAGAGTTAATGTCATCTTGATTGCTATACTTTGGTTACTTAAGTATTTAGCATTTAAAGAAGCGTAATACTTAGTGCATCTCATTTACTAAGGTAAGTCATGACCAACAAGAAGGAAACAGAATGTAGGTTGTTTGTTGTTTTGTTTTGTTTTCTTGTTTGTTTTTGTTTTTTGAGACAGGATTTCTCTGTGTAGCCCTAGTTGTTCTGGGATGTTCTATAGACCAGGCTGGCCTTAAACTCAGAATCTTCCTGTCTTCACTTCCCAAGTGCTGGGATTCAAGGCCTGCAGGACTCTCACCTCCACCACTACCCCCACCCCTGGCTCAGAATGAAGTATTTAATACTCAGTACAATGTAGAGATTTTTTTTTCCCCCTAGAGTGATGGAATATGACTTCAGTTTGTTTGCTCTTTCCTTCCTTAAGGTATTTGAAATAAGAAACACTGAAGACCTAACTGAAGAATGGTTACGTGAGAAACTTGGATTTTTCCACTAATGTGAACTTCTGTGTTTCTAAAGTATTTATGTATTAACCTGACCATACTGGAACCAGACATAGTTATTTATGCCTAAAAATGCACTGTTACTTACAGTTTGTTTCCTGCAGTAAAGAAAAACTCTTCATTTGTGCAGTTTGAACAAAGGGGAAATCATCTTCATAGTAATGAAACTTTGTGAAGTGTTTCCTTGTATCTGTTATTATTAGACGGACTACTTTTCTCCAGGGATGGTTTGCACCCTTGTGACTAATTTCTATAATTTATGATTCAGAATTTGTTACTGTTTGCAGACACTGTTGGAAGGTGGGTATTAGACTGTGATCGACAACAGATCCTCCTTTGGCCGCTACTGGGTACTGGCAGTTTATAAGTGCAAATAGCATTTTATCACTTGTCACATCATTGAGTTTCATTTGGGGCTAAAGTCTTAAGTGACCAATTTTGAGCCATGAATAGTGATTTAGTAGAACCTCTGTTGCACTTCCCATCAGTTTCCATTTTCTCTTGGTTTAATCAAGTATAGAAATTAAATCAGTCACTCATTCCTATGGTCTGGGAGTTCAGTTTTATGGTAGAGTTAGGATTATTAGGTTGTCTTCTTATGGAAAATAGCATCCAGGTCTTAGAAACTGGTGAGTTCTACAATCAAAGGCTTCGTTTCTGATGATGTCACCAGTAGGGAGTTAGAATGTAGCTTGGTAACACTCTAAAGCCCCTCCTAATGTCTTGTGAGCACAGGCCTAGATATGTTAATTCTGTGCCTTTGATTTGTCAGCTTTAACATTAGCTTAAGACTTCTACACTGCCAGTATTCTAGATTTGGTGAAATTAATACTTTTTTAAAGGGTTCAAGTAAAACAATTTTCTAATATGTATAACTGAAGTTTGTAATAAAACCAACTTGTTATTTTTAAAATTCCAACTATCTGCCCAAAGTTGTGAATATATGGTAGGTGATAGTTATGATTTGGGGTATAGTTGCTATTACTTTTGTGCCATATGTAAGCATTATTTAAAACTTTGGTCGTAGTTAATAACAATACACCAATAAATGTCATACCTTTTATCCTAAATGTCAAAAGAAATTCTCATATGGACTAAGCCAGTCATGTTAGAGGATGACAGCATCATCAGGAAGCAAGGCTTCTAATCTACTTGCAATTATTATGTTACACTTAAGAAAATGTGAGAAACTGCTGAATAGTAGTTTGAGTTAAAGAGAAAAGTGGAGAGACTATGTAGAGGCTGACCAAATTCTTATATTAAGAAGTTAATCATCAGATTGGTGTGGTGACACACGCCTTTAATTCCAGCACATGGAAGGCAGAGGCTGGGAATCTATTTGAGTTCAAGGCTAGCCTGGTCTACAAATTGAGTTCAGGACAGCTAGGTCTACACATAGAGACCCTGTCTGGAAAACAAAAAACAAAACAAAAAAAAAAAAAAAAAGGAAGGTAATCATTTTGAGCTGGGCACTGGTGGTGCACACCTTTGATCCCAGCACTTAGGAGGCAGAGATAGACAGATCTCTGAGCTCCAGGCCAGCTTGTTCTGCAGAGCAAGTTCCAAGACAGCCAGGGCTACACAGAGAAACCCTGACTCGAACCTTACCACACCCCATTTCCCTACCCCACCCTACCCCCCCAAAAAAAGAAAAGAAAAACTAGCAAAAGCATCATTATGCTGGCTTGTGTTCATTGCATAGTATTTGTCTTGTTGAGGGCTCTGTGCCAGTTTTACTGGAGGAAAGATAGTTGGAATTTTCATAATGTAATAGAGTGTGTTGTATTCCCAACTGTGTGTTTGCTAGCCTGTATGTCAGGAAGCAATTGCAAGTGCTTGAGGAGGTGTTTGTATTGGTTCATGAATGGAAAAGTTATTTTATTTCAGTGTCCAGAGAGTGAGAAAACTTCATTCAAGAAGTTTAAGGGGTCCTTATACAGGTGTTTTGGTATGGGCTAGATAATAACTTGCTTATAATCCTACAGAAATGCAAATGAGATCCAAGTAGAGAGTGACTTTAGTGTTTTTGAATGAAGCAAATAAGGTTTTTTTTTCACCTGGTTGTATTAAGTACACTTTCAAAAGCAGTGCTACAAGAGCGTACAATTTTAATGTGGTTCTTTATTTTGGCTTGCTTATTTCATTTAGTTTTTGAAATTTCAAAGCCTTTCATCAGGTCGATGGCACTGACCTGCCATGTACAGGACTCTTATTCTCCAGTTCTAGCAGCAGCACAGAGGTGGCGAGCAGCTTTCCTTTTCAAGCTTGTCGGGCCCTTACCAATAAGTGAGTCTTTGTAAGGCAGCACATTGAATTGGGGCATTAATAGAACATTTTTATTCTGTCTGTCCTTAGACAGGTTTATATGTTTCCCTTCACCTAAAATTTACATTCTTTTAAAGTATTTTTAAAATTCTTTTTCTGCCTTTCCATAAAGAATATGTCCAGATTTTTACACTCCATGTAAATTTTTCTGGAACAACCATTCCTACTCAGCCTTAAATCTTTATCTTTACTTTTTAGTAGCCACTCTTTCCAGGAACCTCTTTCTTTTTTTAAGTTAGCGTTGGTTTGGAAGTTTCCGATCTTAGCTAACTTGTGCATAACATCTAATGTTAGAACCACCTAGGAATCACAAGGTCTGTGTAGTACAGTTTTTATGACAACGCAAGTGATGTATGAAGAAAGGTATTCTCAGGTTACTGTGCTGAAATTCCAAAATGTTTGGAGTTTTGAACAATAATCACTTTGCTCTGGTAGTGAAACAGTTAACATTAGGAAAAAGCTGATTGACTGTTTGTTTAAGTGACTTCTGAACTGTGTGAATTGTCTATCCGAGGAGTTTGCTAGATGCCTAGTGCAGGGAAACCATTAATAAATAACTGTAACAAAATGTGTGCTGGCATTTTCCCTCCCTTTTTGTCTCCTATTTTCAGGAGCCAAACTTAGCCATAAACTGTACCCTGGTCTGACACTTTCACTTAATGGTTTCCAGTTAGCAGAGTTTATTGCCAAATTAAACTTGGCTCTTTTCCCACCTAAAAAGAAACGAAGGAAGGTGCACATAAGAAATCTTTGAACACTTGCAAAACTCAAGTGACTACATTAATCTGTGTGTGGACTAGTGAATAGATGTTTTCATAAGAGTTGAAATGCCAGTATCTGGGAAGTAGAGAGTAAGCTGTATTCTGTCAGTTCTGTTAATGTGGTTGTATTCCCTATTTGTTCTGTAGACTGATAATACTGGAATCCATAAAGTTTGAGCCTTTACAACTTATGTGAAGAAATGTTGCAAACATTTCTGGATGAATCTTATTTTGTATTTCTGAAAGAATGTAAATAATCTCCTAGGCCTCTTCATTCATGCTGATAGTTCCAAAGTGAATCTTTCTTGTTAGGCCATTTGACATTTCAGATCAATGATCATATTCCTGTAATGTTAAAACAATTACGTTGAGCTTTGACAGAAACGGTTTCTTGCTTTTTGGAATATAATTACTGGAGTATCGTTTGAGATCACTAACATGCCAGGGGGAGTCCCACTGATTTTGATGGTCCAATATAATCTCATTCAGGAGGCTTGAACATTGGTGGTTTAGTCTTGTGGATTTAACGGTTCTCTGTCATTGTGTAAGAAACCAACAGCTGGCACCACTTCTTGAGCTGTGGTTCCAGTCTGCTAGTTCATCCGCATGTTTATTTTGGAGTCTTTTGGTAAGCATGGTCCTTGTACTGGTTTAAATAAAATGCTAACATGAAAGCACTTCCAGTGTTTCATTTTTTACTTATTTTCCACCTCCCCTTTGTAACTACTGATGCCTGCCTGTCAGTTTCTTTGATGAGCCACATGCCTATCTAGCAGTTTACTTGATTTGGGAAAACTAAATAACAACAGTGATGAAGAAAAGGAATCCTTGGGTGACTTGATGGAGGAGAACAGAATGACATTGATCCTACTAAAACCCAGTCTGCTGTGAAAGGATGGATTTGTAAGAAAGTCAGTGAACAACAGTAGAGACAGAGGGCTGATTCCAGATGATGAATCTGGCTTTAAAAGGGAGAATTAGAAGTTAGGAGGCCTGTGTGTCTCTGAGCAAACCTGTCGGAGGTTACATTATTAGAAATAGCTTCATTGTTTATAATCCTGTATTGGGAAACCATCCTGCTGTTACTTAGGGACTAAGCTACTAGAGTCTGTGCCGTGGGTGTCTGTCGGGATGGATAAACGCAGATCGCCAGTGTGCTCTAGGGTTTGCCGGGCACTACTTGCGATTAAATCTGCTAATAGTCACAGCTTATTTTGGCTATGGAAGGAGTAATTAGTGACTTCCTTCCTGTTCTCAGAAGGAGAACTGGCCAGAGCCAGGAAACATGTTTTTTCTTAGTTCTCAAATTTGGTCCGTTAGCTACTCAAGGAAAACAAAACAAAACATTTAAAAAATTATTTCACCTTCGCTTAAAAAGACTTTTTAAAAAAATAATTTAAATCCTTGTTGGTTTCCAGCAACAATATCTTTACAGTATTACAGTATCTGTATCTGTATTACAGTATTACAGTATCTGTAAGCATTCAGGTCCCAACATGGGCCCAGAGTGTTTTGCACAGGGTACTCCCTGAGGGGACACTGCATCCCAGCTGGCTGAAGCCAGAGGCCGTCGTTTTCTATGGTATTGCCCATCGGGTAGCAAATAAGGATGTGGGTCAGTTATTCTTTTCAATGAGACAGTCAGCTGTGCAAATGTGAGAATGCTGTTTTGGGGAGAAGAAGCAGCATGAAGCCCCAGAGCAGAGGAAAACATGCCAGCTCTGGCAGTGTGGACTAAAACAGCAGGCTGGGTCTGGGAGCCCCCAATTACAGAGCCACCTTTGGGTTGTGGCTCCTTTGATCTAGGGTCTCTCTTGGGTTTCCCCTCTTCCTGAGGCCTGGTTGGTCAGCTTTTTCTGGATGTTCTGCACGTCTGTTAGCAGAAAACCTCAAATCCAGTTTCCAACTGACATTGGGCAGCTCACAACATTCTAAAACTCCAGTGCCAGGAACCAGGATTTAGAATAATAAATCTTTAAGAAAAGGAAAAAGAATATCAAGGTTAAAGTTTTGGAGATTTCCTTAAAACTGCCAAGGCTTTGGATTTCCTTTTTTGTTTGCGGGCGTTTATCATGTCCTTTAACCCCAGGAATCAGGGTTGGTGGCTCTTGTTCGGGTCCCGGCGCCCTGCTGCCACTCTGCTTTGATGCATGTGCTCGACAAGTGCGTGTGCCTGCGTCACCCAGTCCTTTCCCGCCCCAGAACTGCGAGTCGGAGCTCACACGCCTGTGTTCCCCCCAAGCCACGTCCCAACTGTTTCATCTCCCTGCCTCTTGGTACGGGCACCTTTCTGTGTGAGGTCCTAGGACTGCGCCCACGTTCGTGGCGCTTCAGAAGGAACGCCCTTGTGGGTTTGTAAGCTCTGTACGTCTCTAATGGCCTCCAGAGGGAGCGTTTCTTACACTAAATTCCGTGTTTGTGGACAGACTCGTTAAATCTTGGGAGCATAAGGAATTATCTTTCAAGTCGGTCCAAAACATCCCGCAGTTTGGTTTTAGTGTGGATAAATGTAGCATGACTTTTCCCGTTCAGGCTCTTGATTTCACTATCTCCTGTATCCATGTGACGATAAGGGATGTTCCCCGGTTATCCCTCATTGGCTTATCAGAGGCCTACACCTGGCAGGCAGAATGGACGTAGACATGGCAAAGGTTAGAGGGCTTTGGGGAGAGAAGGATCTTGGGAAGAGGAAGGGAGAGCAAGGCCTCGATGGGTCATCCAGCATGTGACTGGATCATGTGGATCGAGGAAAGCAGCCCAGATGAGAGAATAAGCAAGTGTTATGGAACTATGGATGGGAATTAGCCCAGTTAGAAATTATTAGAGCAGATGGCGTGGGATGGGCCTTGGGAGGTAAAGACAGCTTAGGAGGTAATATCTGCCCCAGGTGAAGTAAGGCCATTCTGTCAGGTGTCTGTGTCTTTATTGATTTCGGTAACAGGTTAGATAATACTGCTGTAATACTTATAGGGTTCATAGCAAACATTATTAGATCATACTTTTAAATGAACCACAACAATGGGTGTTTTGCCTGTATCACTGACAGTTGTGAGCTGCCAGGTAGGTGCTGGTTCTCTGTAAGAGCTGTGCACTTAGTCACTGAGCCATCTCTCTACTTCCTCCTCCCTTCTTTTGTGTTTTCTTTTGTCAAACATACTGAGTCTGTTGTCTGATTGGTCCCTCAGATGTTTAAATTTGAGACATCCAAGGACATTCGGCGAGTGAGAGCAAAGCACAGGAACAGAACAGTCAGTCGACCTAGGTCCAAGCACACACACCTGGAGCAAGTTGAAACCGTAGATAATGAAGTTATGATAGCTGCCAGTAAGGTAGTTAGAGGCAGGGGTTTAGTCTTCCACTGTGTGTCTAGATGCCTGTAGGATTAGAGGGTTCCGGTTCTGTGGCTCCTAAGAGGTGGCCTTGGACTGGAGACGACACCATTAAATGAAGCTGTGGCACTAATGAGGGCTCACACGCTCCAGGTCGCAGACTCTGAAAGGCCCTTGGCAACCGTGCAAAGACTGAGTCCTTCCGGTTGAGTCTACTCCCATGTGTCTGTTGGTAAACGATGTGGTATCTGGTCAGGACTGTTCCTTACAACCACAGTAAGCCTGACTGACTTACTCATGGATCACACGGGTTGTGATGCTTGGTCTTTGTCAGTGTGATACAAACCTAAGCATATTCGGGATGAAGAACCTCAGATGAGAAAATGGTGTCCACCAGATGGCCTGTAGGCAAGTCTGCAGGTCTTTCCTAATTGATGATCCATATGAGAGGGTCTAGCTCACAGCCCACAGAGGATGCTGCCACCCCTGGTCAAGTGGTTGACCAGCAGGTTGAGCAAGACCATGCAAGCAAGAACACTCTTCTGTAGCTTCTACTTCTGTTCCTGCCTTTACTTCCCTCAGTGCCATATTAGATTGCAACCTGAGGGTTGAAAGCTGAAGTAAATATTTTCTTCCCTGACCAAACCTGCAAGAATAAGAAATGGTGAGATGTTGAGAGGGAGCAAGGATGAGAAATAAGACAACAATAGCGGGACCAGGGGGACTCGTGTAAGGTGATGACAAAGCAAGTCCATTAAGAAAAGCATCTTCTATGCTATTTGCAGAGAAAAAATGGGCTCACCAGTGAGCTAAATCAGACAATGTTGGCAAAGACAACACAGGATGCTGCTGACACAGCTGCCTTAGGACCAGTAACCACAGCCTTTCAGGGAGAAAGCCAGTTTCCTAGGAACTGCAACCGTAACTTCTTTGAGGCTCTGTGTCTTAGGGTATCTATTGCTGTGAGAAAACACCATGATCAAAAAACATGTAAGGGGGGAAAGAGTTTACTTGGCTTACACTCTCATACTGCTGTTCATCATTCAAGGACATCAGGGCAGGAATCTGGAAGCAGAAATCATGGAGGAGTGCTGCTTCCTGGCTTGCTCAGCCTGCTTTCTTTTTATTGTTTATTTTTTAGCTGCTTTCCAGCAAGTGCCCTGCTTTCTTATAGAACCTAGGACCACCGACCCACAATGAGCTGGGCCTTCCCACATCAATCACTAATTAAAATAGTATTCTACAGGTTTGCCTGTAGCCTAATCTTACTGAGGCATTTTCTCAATTGAGGCTCTCTCCTATCCAGTGACTCTAATTTATATCAAATTGACATAAAACTAGCCAGCACACCCTGGCTCCATCCCTAGACTAGACCTTGCCAAGTCTGCTCCTGGACAAGGACACAGCTAATGTTCCCTTTGTCCTTTCTTCGGGGCCTTTCTTGAGTCAGTCTGACTTGCAAACACTTGCCCAAGTTGTTTTTGCTCATGGTGTTTTATCAGAGCAGTACACCCCTAAAGGAAATTAGAGCAGCTGTGTTCTCTAACAGCTGTTCAGTGACCTTTCCAGATTTAGTACAATGAAGAGGACATTGAGATAACTTGAAAATCAAACCTATAAACAATCATAAAGAGAACTGAGCATGCTTCCATGCTTAAAATGTGGCAAAGTCATTCTCAAATCGATTACTGATGCTTTCTCTCTAATTCCCCTCTAACTTAACACCAGGAAGGAGGCCAGCCCTGTAGCCTGCCTTGCCTTGAGACGTTTTTGAGGCAGGCTTAAAAGAAGCAGCTCTCTGAAGGCAACAGGTTCTCTTGCACACCAGAGACCCTGCTGGGATCACAATGGGAAAGGGATAGGAGTGGGAAGTAGGGAGTGAAAATTTGTGAGGTCCAGAGAGGAGAGAAAAGCTAGCCTTTCCTTAAATCAGAAAGGCATCACGAGGCTGGAGAGGTTAAGAGCATTGGCTGCTCTTCCAAAGGCCCTGAGTTCAATTCCCAGCAACCACACGGTGGCTCATAACCATCTATATAGGTGCCCTCTTCTGGTGTGCAGGCATCCGTGCAAGCAGAACGCTGTATACAGAATAAATAAATAAATCTTAAAAAAAAAAAAAAGGATCAAAAAGACAGGTGGGATGTTTTGTTTTGTTTTGAGAAAGGGCATCACCGTGTAGCCACAGTTAGCCTGCAACTTGTTATGTAGACGAGGCTGTCCTCAAACTCACAGAGGTCAGACTGCCTCTGCCTCCATCAAAAAGACCCGTGGGTTTTCCAGGTAGAAGAGATGTGCTTTGGTCTGTAGGGCCTGTGCCTGGTAGCATCGTGTTGTTCAGGTCTTACTTTATGGGTATAGCTTCTCACATCATAGAAGACACAGTCTCACACAAATCCCCTGGTCCTCTGGCCCTTACAGTCTTTCCATCCCCTCTTCAGTGATCCCCAAGCCTTATGTGTGAGAGTTGTATTGTAGATGTATCTATTATTCTGTAATGGTCTCTGTTCCAAAGAGAAGTTTCCTTGATGAGGGGTAACAACTACACTTACCTGTGGGTATGAGAGCACATATTTAGAGTATAGCTGGGGATTATATTGGGTTAGTAAAGTAATGGCTATAGTTTTTTCAAAATTCATGCCTTCACTAGCCCTGGTTAGCTGGCTGGTTTTCTAGGACCGATACGATTTCTCTCTTGTTTCATGGGTCCAATTACAGGGCTATTGATGACTGCCAAGGTATGTGTGCCACTACTGCACCGTTGGGGTTACTGTGTCATACTGGTTGTTGTGGTTCATGTGCATCGTAGCTGAGTAGCGCTATTGATTGCTTCCCCACCTTGGAAGCCTGCGTGGTGACTTTTGGTCCCAGAAAGCTAGTCCTTAGGGAGAATGCTTTCAAATGAGTTCCAGCTCAGGCGCCCTGGGCCTGTGTCTGAAGTGCATGCTGTAGGAACGTCTTCTTCCACATATGGGGTTAACCAAAGGCAGAACAATAGCTTGTCATGTGTTGGGAGTCTCTTGGACAACCCTGACCAGCAGCTCAAACGAGGACTTCTCATGCCTGGTGTTGGGTTATTATTAGGTGGTCTTTGGCTCTTGGAGGGATCATTGTCAGCCTAGGTGAGAACACTTCATTTAAACTGTGTATATATCTTTATACACAGACTCACACATATTACAGGGATTTTTTTTAAGCATAGTTAATATTTTGATTCCTTATTACTTCTTCAGACATTCTTGCCATTATTTTTCCCTTCTATCTTCTTCTGCATATATCTCCCTCCTTCTTGCTAATTAGAGTCCCCCTGTTTTTTTATATCCCCCATCAGATCACTTATACCCTGCTATTTCCTTCTCTGTTGGCCCCTTAGCCCCGCCCTGCCAATGGTCCCTTTGCAGTTATCCCAGGATATATACGAGTATATAATTTTATCTAAACTCATTGACTGTACTGAAAGCATATTGTATTTTATACAAATCAAACTTTAATAAAGTTGACTTTAGGAATAAACACATGTTTAATTAACACAATGTAGAAGAATCTCAAGCAAAAAAGAATCTCAAATGTTATGTTGAGCCAAGAAAGACAAAAAAAAAAAAAAACAAAAACCAAACATGCATAGATGATTTCATTCAGTGAAGTTCAGGAACACATAACATCCATGTTCTGTGATGAAAAGCAGAATATTTGTTACCTAGGGTTGGGGCATGAGGGAACCTTGTGGAACAGTGGCAAGATCCTTTGAATTCCTGGAAGAAGGTGTAGCTGCAGATGGAAACACTGTATATTGTTCTTAAATTTTACCTTTATGAAACTTTATGAAAAAAAAAGACATAAAAATAAGAGGAGTGTACTGGCTAGTTTTATGTCAACTTAACACAAGCTAGAAACACTGGAGAAGAGGGAGCCTCTATTGAGAAAATGGCTCCATAAGACATGGCTGCAGGCAAGCCTGTGGGAATTTTCTTAATTAGTGGTTGATGGGGGAGGACGCAGCCCATGTGGATGGTGCCATTTCTGGCTGGTCGTCTGGCTGGTCGTCTGGCTGGTGGTCTATATGAGCAAGTCATGGGGAACAGGCCAGGGAGTAGCACTCTTCCATGGCCTCTGCATCAGCTCCTGCCTGTAGGTTCCTGCCCTGTTTGAGTTCCTGCCCTGACTTTCTTTGGTGATGGACTACGCTGTGGACGTGTAAGCTGAAATAAACTTTTCCCTCCCCAGCTTGCTTTTTGGTCTCGGTGTTTCATCGAAGCAATAGAAACCATAACTAAAAGAAGGAAGAAGTAGATGAAAGTTTTGCACAAGAGATTATTGGCTGAGTCGTGTGTATGTTTATACATTAATTGCTTTCGTAATGGTTGTGTAATAGGCACTCCTCGAGCAAAGGCCAAGGTGGGTGACATGGCTATCTGATAATGAGAAATCACATCCTGCTCGGTAGTTCAATGCGTTCTCTCTGAACATAGCCATGACCTTAGCCTTATGTTTTGGGGGAGTATATATTGGGTAGAATATATTAGGTTTCTATTGCTGCAAGAAAACCAAAAGCAACTTGAGAAGAAAAGGTTTGTTGGCTTACCTGGTCTGATCACAGTCCAGCAGTGAGAGGAGTCACGAGCTCAAGCAGGGCAGGCACCTGGGGGCAGAGACTGAAGTAGAGGCCATGGAGGAACACTGTTTGCTGCTTTGCCTCACCTCTCTTACTCGGTGTGCTGTTTTTGTATGCCCTGGGACTGACCACCTGCTCAAGGGTGGCCCGTTTATATTAATCGTCAGTCAAGAAAGTGTCCCACAGGATTGCCTACAGACCAATCTGATGTGGATATACTCTCTCAATTGAGCTTCCTCTTCCAAGGTAACTCTAGCTTGTATCAAGTTAAAAAAAAAAAGCACAAGAAAATAACGTGAATGAGCTAGTGTTACTTTCAAGTAGCTCTGATGAGACACCCTGACCACGGAACACACAAAAGGGCTTATCGGAGCTTACGCTTTCAGAGGGCAAGTCCATGACTATCACCGCAGGGAGCGGAGCAGCAGCAGGCGGGCCCAGCCACGGCAGGGATAGCAGGCGGGCCCAGCCACGGCACTGGGGCAGAAGCTGAAAGCTCACTGCCTTATCAGCAAGTCGGAGGCAGGAGGAGGAAGACTGGACTGGCTTGACTTCTGAAGCTTCAGAGCCCACTCCAGGGGTTCTCCGAGGAGGCCAAACCTCCTAATCCAGTTTCCCAACTGAAGACTAAGCACTCCAAATATATAACATTCTCACATCTAAACCACCACAGAGAGCAAATGAAAGTCACTCATTACTCTCAAGGAATGGAAGCCACCTTTCCCCAAGACCTTGGACTGGAAAAGCTTTCCCTTTGCAATAGCAAAAGGGCCTTGAGCATACTCTGAGGACAGCCAGTGAGAAAGCAGTGTGTGCATTGTTACACGGTAAGATGCTGTGACAAACTGACAGACACCTGAGCTGGGCAGCTTTAAGGAGGGAAGACTTATTTTGGCCCCTGGTTTCAGAGGTTAATATCTATGTTCTGTTGTGTTGGTTCCGTTATTTCTGGGAAAACATCCTGACCAAGCAGGGTAGTGGATTAGAGTGTTCATCTTTGGTAGCCAGGAATGGAGAGACATGGTTTCTCTTTCCAAGGCACACCCTGGTGTTGTAGAAAATTAAAAAAGAAGAAGAAGAAGAAGAAGAAAAAGAAGAAGAAGGAGGAGGAGGAGGAGGAGGAGGAGGCTATTGGCCTATTTTAGTATTTATTAGTAGCCCTAAGATTATCACAGCAGAATTGTTTAACCCACTATCACAAATAATAAGACACAGACACCTGTTAGATTTTATAATTGCCTTAATTTATCTTGGGCCAGGCAGATATTTTACTTCTACTGTCTCAATAGCCTCACCATCCATCATCTCCCAGCCCCCATCCAATGCCATCTGCCTTAATCCTCCTCCTCTGGTCTACCCTCTCTACATAATCCCATGGTACTTGTTTATATTCTTTATCTGGGCCTTTTCATGCCATCATTGGAGTCCTTCTTCCCAGCCCACATGGCCTCTTCTCGCTAACCCATGGTGCAGTCCTCCTTTTCCCTCTCTTCCTGTCCATCTGTTTGTTGTGATTCTCTGTCGAACCCCAAAAGTCCAGAAACCTTAGCCATGCGTACCCCATTCTGCCCTCCCCAGCTATAGGCTGTTTAATCAACCAATCAGGTTTAATGAGTTAGGCAGATTTATACAACAAGGATAGGTTTGCATGAAAATGTGTTCTTCTGAGCAGGGACGAGATCTTAAGGACAAGGGCTATTAATTAACATTAGAATACATAGCACCAGCCTAAACCCCAACACTCGGCTCAGTCACTTTTCTGTTGCTGTGAGGAGACACCTTGAGCAAGGCAGCTTATAAAAGAAAACATTTCGTTGGGGTCTTACAGTTTCAAAGGTTACTCTGGTGTCACCATGGCTTGGACTGTGGCACTGAAGCAGCAGCTGGGAGCTCACGTCTGATCTGCAGTCAGGCAGAGAGAGACTAGGCTTTGCTTGGGCTTTGAAACTTCAAGCCCCCCCCCCCCCGTGACACACCTCCTCAGACAAGGCCACACTTCTAATCCTTACCAAGCAGTTCCACTCTAGAGACCAGGCATTCAAGCATAGGAGCCCATGGAGCCATTCAAACCACTATACACCGCGCGTGACCTACTGCACTTAACTAAGCCCCACTCCCGCCTGGCACCAGCTCCTAGTAAGGCCGACTCACTATGACTCTGTCAGGGAATCCATTGATGCAGCCATTTCCCCAGCTTCCTACCTCTGAACACTGCTAGATCAGGAACCAGCTTCTTAACACAGAAATCTTTTCAGCGGACACTTAATGTCCAAACCATAACAGTAGATTAGGGACAACCCCAGACTCCCTGTTAGCCTTCTTGGTTTCCCCATTTTCACAGCTGCTCTCTCTAAGGTTTATGACTCGGGCACCCGTGTAGATTCCTGTGTTACAGCCACTTGTCATTTCCAGGTAAGATTATTACTCCAGAAACACAAACCTCTTCTGGGAGATGGAGAAGTGTTGTCCTACAGTATTCTTTGTGCTTGGAGAATCCTTTCTCAAGGGGCAGTTTCCTACCTCCCAAAGCATTGTCAACGGGCATGACATGCACCCTGTTGTTCTGCCTCTATGGAAGGCTTGGAGGTGAATGAGGGTAGATTCAGGTAAGTCCAAGACTTGCCCTTCTCTGTTATCACTCAGTCTTTAAATATCCTGCTCCTGCTTCTTCAAGCAGTGGCTGAATGACTTAGGAGCCCCCTGGGCCAAAGAAGGGTTGTCTCCTTGGTATGGACTGGACTTGGTGCTGATCAGAATGCCAAGCTGCTTTCTCACCTGGATGAACAATGGGTGAAGCGTATCCTGTCAGTTGGCAGCATCTGCAGACAGATGATAAGGAAAAAAACAAACAAAACAACAACAACAACAAAAAAGCTGGATTGCTAAGAGAATGCCTAGCTTTTGGCAAGATGGTGCTGGTTCCAGCTGAGGTCCTGTACAGCACTATAAAAGTTAGGCTACCTTCCCTCCATCCTTTAACACTGGGCAGAGACATCGCTAAAGTGTGTATCTGAACTGCTTCTGGGCTTTTTCTGAGAGTAGATGCTTTGTAGGGTTTCTCTTCTAGGTTATCTGCGCCCATCTGCGCAGCGTGTAGTTCTATGAGTTGGACAGCGTGATCAATAGGGGGTGTAGAGGCAAATGGATGGAATCACTCGGAGCTCAGGAGGAAGAGAGCACAGAGATAGATCAGAGGAGAGATCAGAGGTCGATGCGGTCAGCCCTTCCCCATAGCATTCAGCTCCATCTCTGTACACGTAGAAGAAGGAACTTAGTGTACGAACACACCTTTGTTTTCAGAGAGTTCATGTAAACCCCAGGTAACACTGGGGCTGTTGGAACATGGTTTGTTCACTGTAATGGCCCTCTGAACATCAAGTAGACTGATTATTTTCCTTACTCCCTGCCTTGTTTATGGTTGGTTGATTTAATTCGATCTTTGCCCTCAGTAAAACGCCGGTGTTCTCCAGTTTACTGCTGCAAGGTATTCCTCACAGTTTACCTGGTAGAACTTTTTGTGACGAGAGAAGTATCCCGTATGCACAGTAGCTCAGTCATATGAATCACATGAGGACATTGAGTGATAGGAATATGACTAATGTGGCTGAGAAAGTGCTTTTTAAAAAAAAGCATGGCTATTGCCTCCTTGTACTATGTGTGTGCAGTACGTGTGGAGGCCGGAAGAGGACATCGGATCCTCCAGAACTGAAGTGGGCCTCTGTCTTTCAGAAAAGTACAATTTTCGCATGCCATATAATCCTGGTGATACAGGCCTTCAATGTCCAGTATGTTAGCTACACATAGCTGTTTGAAGTTCAGCTGAGGGCTGGTGAGATGGCTCAGTGGCTGGGCTAAGCCTGACCAGAGTTCCATCCCTGGGATACACATAGTAGAACTGATTCCTGTAATCTCTTCACTATGCCTCCTCCTCGCTCGGCCTCCAGGAACGGACCTGCCTGGGGGTGGCCGTGAATGAATAAAAGACAACACACACCCAGGCACAGCTGGGGTCAGGTGGCTGGGCTCTTGGCTGGAGAAAGCATAATATCCTGGAAGGTTGGTGTGTTTGTTATATGCAGTGACAGGGAGAAGGGGTTATTGCATACAGCCGAACAAGGAAGCAGCTTTAATAACTCAGAAGGGGCAGTCTCCGAAGGAAAGGAGTCTTCGGGCTGTGAATGGGGTGGTGTCAGCAGGGGGGTGGCGTGGGGCTTTGGTGGAGATTAAAATCCACACCAGACAAAGGCTTTGTCATTTCCCTGAGCCTGGGGTGTGGTGGGATTTACCATTTTCCCATGGGTCTGTTGCTTTTGGGGTTCCTGAGATGGCCATCCCCATGTCAATAGCACACATTCCCACTCTCAGGACTTCCTCCACTCATCACAGACAGTCGGTGTGTTCTTACACAATAAATGTAAATTTAAAATGAATTTTAATTGATTAAAGTGATGCAAAATTTAAAGTTCAATTCCTTACCCATCTTAGCCACTTTGTATCCACAAGTAGCCAGTGGCTGCTGTGTTGGATGGATTCCAGCAGAGCAAGTCTCAGACAGACTGGACATAGCCTTCTAAGCCATTCACACAACTTGCTGGTGTGAGCAAAATTCAACACAAATTTAGCGTGTCTTTCTTGGTTAAGAGCCTTGAATAGTTTTCACTTCCATTAGCAGAAGCTAGTAGGTGATGAAGTGGTTTTCTAGGTTGCAACCAGCTTTAAAAATGAAACGTGCTGTTTTGTAGAAATTTTATTTTGTTTTTTTTTTTTTTTCCCCTCCATGACCTGCTTTCTAATTTGTGATCTTTATGATGTCACATGGTTGCAATAAGAAAAACAAAATCTTTGAAATCTTGCGATAAGCAACAAAGTTTGAAAAGCCGGGGGTCCGGGTGTAAACCTGAGCTCCTGACCTGAGTATATTTTCCTATCTGTGAAATGACCTCTCACTGGTTTTTCACGCAACTTCATTAACAGATCTATTGCTGGTTACACCCAAGACACAAGCTTTTTCCTTCTCCATCCCTGTCTTTGCTGATTCGAACCATTTTCCTGTACTACCAGCGCTTCTTCTCTTTGCCTGAACTTCTCCTGTAAGCCTCAGGTTAGCTTCGAGGAGGGATGGCGCCCTTTTTTTTTTTTTTTTTTTTGACGTTTCACAGTATGCACTGGTACCACAGTATGCAGTGGTACAGGGTTGTAACACTATTATTTAGTCCCTCGTTTCTGGCATTGGATTAAACCCTCTCCGCACAGGTACTTTTTATTTATTTCTGATTTTCAGGCAGAAGAATAGTCTCTGGAACAAACTAGGCGTTCATCTAATGACTGCTCAAAGAATTAACTACGGAACGACTCAACTGTGCGGACAGCAGGAGGGCCACGCAGACTCCGACCGGGAGGGGGCGCCCGCGCAGGCGGCCTGTGCGCAGGCGCGCCGGGAGGAGGCCGAGGCGGCGGCGGCGGCGGCGGCCGGGCCGGGGGAAGTGAATGGTTTTACCCAGAGGGCCGTGCGCCGCCTTTCTCCGCTGGCCCCGGCGCGCCCGGCAGCTCCTCCCCGGCCATGGCGTTCACGTTCGCGGCCTTCTGCTACATGCTGGCGCTGCTGCTCACCGCCGCGCTCATCTTCTTCGCCATCTGGCACGTGAGTAGCCGGGACCCGGGGAGGAGGGCGAGCGGCGGCGCAGCCTCCTGCAGCTCCAGGCCGCGGCTGCGCGGGCCCCGGCGGCTGGCTCGCGCGGGGCCGGGCCGCGGGGCCCTGCAGCGCGGGGCCGCCGTGGTCGCCGGCCGCCGGCCCGGCCACGCTCCGCTGCCCGCCAGCAGGGCGGGGTCCGCGCGGACGGGTGGCCGCGTCCCTCGGCGGGGAGGATGCCCAGTGCGCGCCGAGCGGCCACTCCGGGCATGAAGTTTTCCGAATTTTCATCCTTGAATTACAGATCGCCTTTTAAGGCTTTCCCGGGGCACGGCCGAGACGAGATAAGCTACTTCGGCCAGATTTCCAACTCGGCTCCGCAGCGCTTGGTGGGCGCTTTTCTAGAACTCCGAGGCGGCCTGGATCACCCCGGGTTCCCTCCTGACTCAGACTTGGATCGGGAGGGCTTTTCAGGAGGCAGCCTTCCGAGCCACCCCTGTGGTCGGGCCGCTTCGTTTAGTAGGTGGAGTTTCAATCTTATCTGGAAAATCCTCGGAAACTTTCAGCTCCTCACATCGTTGCAGGGTAGACGTATATTCTGACTGTGCCGTGTCCTTGGCGACAGTTCTCTCTGAGATAAGAGAATTTGAGTGTCTCCACCGCTTAGCACGGAGAGAGCTCTCTGGAGATCAGCAAGCCTTAAAAGTTGAGCTCATTTGTTTCGCCCTCCCGGCACTTTCTGCAATAATGGTATAGTTTGAATGACGGGGCGGGCTCAACGGGATGTAAATACTAAGTCAGGTTCCATCACCATCGTGTGCGTGATTAAATGGCAGCGGTAACGTTGCAGAAGGCTCAGGAGGAGGGTGATACCACGGGCCCTCTCCTTTTCCTGAACTGTGGTTGCACTTGTTTTAGAGCCTGCCTGCTTGTGGAGTGGGGGATGCTGGTGTAGCCTGTTCACTGTCTCAGACAGAGCTGCTGCTTCAGAGCCCTCCTTAGTAGTAACCAAAAACTGGAAGAGTATCTTCTGCCCTTTGGTGGAGAACAGGCAGATGGCTTAGGAATGCGAGCTGGCCTCGAAGTGGCTTCTCCTGAAGCTAGTGTCTGGCTCCTTTCCATCTGTACATGTCGCTTGAAGTCATTTTCTCTATTTACAGATGTCGTCTGAGATGGTGGAGATTCATAGAGAGCTTGGCGCTTTCCCCACATTTTCCACATTCTGTGTTTTGGTTTAAGAAAAAAAAAAAAAACTTCGCAATTTAAAAATCGGGTAATTTCATTAGAAAGGAATGAGTCTAGGCGAAATGGGTAACTTTAAGTCTTGTTATAGACTTAAAAAGAAATGTGCCACAGATCAGTGGAGAGCCGTTAGGCCCAGGGATGTCTTAGTCTGGATAATTACTGTACTTTTTGGAAAAAATTTCAAGTGCATGCCTAGTGTACATTATTAGAAACCCATTCAGCAGTTTACTCAAAAGATGCCTAGAAACCAACAGAAAGAAATCTGTCTAGTGGTAAGAGTTAGTTTGCTTGTATGTGGTGTGTACTGTGGTCCCAGCACCGGGGAAGTGGTGACAGGATGATTTGGCTACATGAAGTCCGGTCTTCAACCAGTTTTATGTTAATTTACAGTTAATTTGCTTGTTGCAGTTATGGCCCTTGTTTTGAACTTCTGTTACTAAAGTACGCTTGAGAATGTATCCCAGACAGTGTGATGTAGCTGGCTGTTAATATTCACAACTGATTAAAGCTTATTTCTCCAAACTACACGTTTATACTTTTTTTTTTTTTTTTTTTTTTTTTTTTTTTTTTTTTTTTTTTTTTTTTTTTTTTTTTTTAAACAAGTTTTTTTGAGACAGCTTTGGCTGTAGACCAGGCTGGCACTGAACTCACAGAGATCTGCCTGCCTCTGCCTCCCCAGTGCTGGGACTAAAAGCATGGGCCACCACCACCACCCAGCCATATTTATACTTTTAACATTTATTGTGTTGGAAATCGGTGACAAAGGAAATCCCTTTTCTTGAATTCTGTACATTTAAAAATTTTAGTCTGGGAGCTGGAGAGATGGCTCAGAGGTTAAGAGCACTGGCTGTTCTTCCCACTGAGTTCAATTCCCAGCAACCACATGGTGGCTCCCAACCATCTATAATGAGATCTGGCGCCTTCTTCTGGCCTGCAGGTGTACATGCAGGCAGAATACTGTACAAATAAATAAATAAATAACTCTTTAAAAAAATAAAAATTTTAGCCTGGTTTTTTTTTTTTTTTTTTTTTTTTTTAAAGCTTCCTTCCATTCAGTAATGTGCTGCCCATTAATATTTTAGACCCTGCACCATAGCAATGAACATAATGAAATCTTTGCTGCCATGAATATTGTATTTTTAAATCTTTTTTTTTTTAAACATGAGATGATTTTATTTTTGTAATCCTAGAAACAGAATTAAATGCTTAAAGGTCACATGGAAACTGGGGGATTTTTATTGTGCGCTAGTGTCTTCTCTTCCGCCTTCATGTGTCAGCTGTAAGCATCTGTAAAGTTCCTTTTCAGCACATGAAAAGGTAACATAATTGGTCTTGTTGAACTCCACACCTGGTCTGAGGCCCCATTTCTGCTCTTGATGGATTCCTCGGGGATTTTCCCATAGCTTCAGCTCTCTAACTAGCACCAGATACCCGAGTTCTGGTGGCCAGCATGGCCTCTGAATGAGCAGGGGGACTTCTATTTTTTAAATGTTAGTTTTTTTAAGTAGTAAACTTTTTAATATTTTTTTTAATTAAAATGTAATTATGTCAGTTCCGTCCATTCCCTTTCCTTTCTCCAGCTCCTCCCATGACCCACCTCCTCCCGAACTCCTGGTCTCCTTGGAGGCCAGAAGTTATTTTTTCTTCTATTCCTGTTGAGTTAGTTTCTATTACAGAAAGTTAGGGTAAACACATCTAGAGATTAAGAAAAACCTCTGCTCTTCTGAAACTAAGAACTTTAGCTGGGAAGTGAGCACATTGAGAGCTAGAAGCGTGTGCCTCTGAGTCAGTGATGATCCTGGGGAGCACCGCAGTGCGCGTCTAAGGAGACGTAGGCGTGCCCGTGGCTCCGGCCGAGGCAGCTGCCCACACGCCCTTCTGCTCCGACTTCTGACGCCCGCGTTAGTGCTGCCAGGTGGTATGCACCTCCAGCTTTGTCTCTGTGCATTTTAACTTTGAAGGTCTGTGTAAAGGCATTGAGACACGGAGGTTTAAAACTGTGTTCTAGAAGCATGGCAAAAAAAGAAAAAAAAGGTTTTAGCAGTGTGGGTGGTTGGGAATAAATTGAATTGTTTGCGTCCATCGTAGAGTCCCAGAGCACTGTGCCAAGGGAGAAGGTTGCACAGATAATTAAAAATGGTCTTTCTCCCTGAGGCTCACGAAGTCCACTGGGGCAGACAGACATGCATGCAAATACAGTATTCCAGAGTGGGAGATGGCGTACTGGCGGGGATATGAAAGAGGAGATTCAGACGGAAGGAGTGGTTCAGGATGAGGAAAGCTACATCAGTAGCCATATGGGTGGGAAAAGCTCATGGCCCGTAGAGAAAGCAAGCTGACTGGAAGCAGTGGGTAAACTGAAGTTAAGGTCAACGTGGGCTTTCAATCTTTTTTATGTAATTTTATTTATTTGTTTGTTTGTTTGTTTGGGGGCTTTTAGTCTTTAATCCGATTCTTGTTCCTTTTAGCACATTAAGTTTACTGTGTAAATTGTTGTTGAAATGTTACACTTTTGTTTTATTCAGTGGTGTTTTGATGGCTGGGGCAGGCTTGTTGCTGCTTTCTGTTAGAGTGGTCTAACTGTTCTAATTTTATTTTAGATCATAGCATTTGATGAGTTGAAGACTGATTACAAGAACCCTATAGACCAGTGTAACACCCTGAATCCTGTAAGTTATGACATAGCATTTATCTTTAGATTTTAAAAACTTACTTGCTTCTAACTTGATATAACTTGAAAATGGCCAGTGTTCTTGGTAGCATGATACGTCTGAATGTTTTGAAGTAGGCAGACTAAAAAGTACTTTTTCCTGTCATACTTGACTGTTCTGTTATTAATCTGCCGGTGATCTTGTCAGCTGTCATACTAACATTCTTCCAATCTGCTTTTTACATTGTCGGCCAAAGACAGTTGAAAAGGTCAAAAAGATTAAAAGAGTCAAAATTGCACTAAAGGTGTGTACTGCTTTTTAGTTGAATGTTTTAATGCCACATCATTTTGCGGGGAGGGCTAGGGCATTCGTATCTGTATTGTTCTGCTCAGTGTGCTTGTTCATGCGCCTGTCGAGGATTATGATTTCATGAAACTTCACATTCTATGCAAATGTTTGCTTGCTGGCCCAGTCAAGTAGGGAAAGCTGTTAAATGCTTATGCCTTTTTTTAATGTTATAGCCATAGGCACATCTACACTAAATTATTTAGCACAGTGTTTGGAAGTTGGTCCGTATAGAATGACATTGATAGTGGAGACTTGGACGCATGGGCTGTAGTGTGGCCTTAGCTGCTGTATCCGGTTTCACGGCTGGTTCTGTGTGCAGTAAATGGGCTCACGCAGCTGCTCTTGAGAGACATCGTTTCAGCTTTGTGTTGGATCGTGAAAGCTTGTTTGTGGCGATGCTTTGGGTCTCAAGATGCCACAGTTCTGTAGCAGTTTGTATCCAAATGTCTGCATAGTTCTTCCCAGTATACTGTGTTTACCTCAGATTTCTACAACAGGTCTGTCTTAGTTGTCCCAGGATAGATTTATTGATAATGTGGCTCCGTTGTGGTTTTGGGTTGATTCTAGATACCTATTTGGCATCTGAAGGATTCTTCTCTAGTCTGTAGGTTTGATTTTGCCTGATTGGTCGGAAGCTAAGGAGTTACTTGTGATAAAGCAACAGGTTAGTAGAAAGCATATACTCAAAGCTGCTGAGGACAGTGAGGAATCCAGGGCAGTCATAGTCTCAGGCTCTGACTTGGAAAAGCCCTCAAAAGCCAATTCTTCATGCTGTTTCCCAGGTCAGTGTGAGTGGTGAGTGGGCTTTGTGCGGAGAACCTTAAACAAGACTCCGTGAAGGAACAGTCACAAAGTTCAGTTTCTGGAATCCCTGCTTAGGAGGTTAGGCATGAGAAGATGCTTTGTGGTTGGAAAGAACCAGGTGTGTGTTGTAGAGCACCTTTGCTTCAGCTGTTAAAACCAGTTGTCAAGAAGTCAGGAAGCTGGGATCTTTTGGTTTGTTAGTAGTATTTTGGGTTCTTTGGCGGTTTGTTTTCTATATGTATAGCTACAATCAAATGAGCACGTCCCTGGTGCCAGGCTCTGCACAGGAGCATTGCCCTGGAGCTTTTGTTCAGGTAGGAGAGTAGTTCTTCTCATGAGTAGGACAGTTAGTTGCTTTAAGAAGTCCAGGTACTCCAACCAAGGCTAATGTCAGAGAGGTGAAGGCAGAGACCACAGTTATAAGCTAGACAGCCTAACTTTGGATGTTCAAACTGTGTTTTCCTAACTTAATTATCTTTAAGAGGGACAAATGTCATATAGAGCATATAGTGTGTGATTTCTGTCTTTTCTCAATTCAAAGAAATTCATACTGAGAAAAGATGTGTGCTTGAGACACCTGCAGCTCCTGAGGAGAGGCCATTGTTCTAGGCTTGTGAGCTGCAGTTTGGGATAGGGTGCCGATAATTGGCTGAACAGCAGTGCATCTGACAGTTTTCCCTATTTCAGTTTGTTTTTACAAGTTCTGCCAAAGTATGGGGGAAGACAAGTATGATTTTTAAAAATGTAAACTTAACAAGAGAATACATATAGTTTTTCATGTTTCAGAACTAATCATTTCAACCATGTTTGCATGAGGTAATCTTTGGGGATACTAGGTTTTATGTGATTTTCTGGTTGTAAATAGAATGAGTTTTGTGGTCACAGACTGTAAAGTTCTGATTTTTAGTGAGGCTGCACACCTCAATCTAAGCACTTCAGAGGCAGAGGCAGGAGAATCTCTATGAGTTCAAGGACAGTCTGGTCTACAGAGCAAAGTTCCAGGACGGTGCCGGGTACTGGTGGCACGTGTCTTTGCTATCAGCACTTGGGAGGCAGAGGCAGGTGGATCTCTGAGTTCTTTAGCCTACAGAGCAAGTTCCAGGACAGCCAAGGCAACATGGGGGTGGGGAGAGGTACATAGTGAATGTCTCTGGGCATTTCTGAGGGGGAGCAGCACAGTTGGACTCTTACTGGAGGGACAGGAGCCACAGGGCCTGTTGGTAGTGCTCTGAGGACAAGTTTAAGAGTGATGGGCTGTGTGATTCTCCAGTCCGTCCACTCACCTCAGTCTAAGTGCAGTCGCAAAGCAATTACTTCTGTTAGGTGTCAGGCCTTCTGGCTAAGTAGGCGTGTCAGCGTGTAGAGCAGCGTCCTGGGCCCGTCATTTAACCTGGAGTTGTGAAAGGAGCTCCAGGGGAGTTTGCACTGCATGTTTTCCCCTGTTGTAGTTACTAGGCTGCTAAGATGTCCTTTGCACATTTCCTTGTTAATAGAAATTTGGCCTTAAGTAGAATCATTTATGTCTGTGTCATTTATCTATGTGTATATATATATATATATATATATGTGTGTGCATGTGGAGCTTATCTTAGTTATGTATAATGTTGTTTAAATTTGTAAAAAATATCTGGTTAGTGACTTAGTTGGCTGTACTAGGATTTTGTTTAAAATCGTGTTCATTACAGAGTTTATGCTGGGCTGGGGATCCAGCCCAGTGGGTGAATGCTTGGCTAGAGTGTGTGGGTCTGACGTCCAGAGCTGGTCAGAGTTAGTTGGCCGCATGGCTTTCAGCTGGAAAAGTAGTTCGGGAGCATTAGAAGATGGGCTCAGGCATGCAGGGTGATTTGATTTCTTCTGCAGCATGGCTTACTCTCAGGGAGGACCCGATTCACACCATTTTGACCTGGTGTGAAGCCAGTTGGTAAATTGGGCTTTGCAGCTGTTACTTAGGGGTTCTGGCTAGAATTGGCTTCAGATAGTTTTGATATTTTATTTAACAACTCATTAGATTAGAACGAACCATTTAGGATTAAAAATGACTTAAAACAAATCATCAAGTCTTCATCATTTTATAAAAGCATGTATGTCATTTGAATTAATTTTTCTTTACTACAGGGGCCTTATTTTCTTTTTGAGTTTTGAGGTTCTACTGGTCTTCTGCCATGTAGTGTTTGTGGATAGGCAGGCATAGAGGAACCCAAAGGCTATGTTATAATGGGAACTCCGAAACTTGGCAGTTTCTTTCATGGTTCAGAATTGTGTCTTTTCCCTCCTACATTGCAGAAAGTGTGTCTCTTGCATTGTGTGCCTCAGTGTTCCTCCCATGTGCTGACATGTTGGCTGGTTGGCTTTCCATTGAACAACTTGTGGGAAAGTGATGTGACTTTGTACATGTAGCATTCTTAGTTTTGTTAAAGGCTTAAAAACACTCATCAACTTGTAAGTGGGAGTTTGTTTTATGGATTTTATTATCTTGTTGCATGTGCTCAGGTTATTTCATTTTGTGTTATTGCTGAATGATGGAAATAAAAGCATTCTACTTGATTTATAAGTAATTGAATAATCTGGGTGGTAATTTAAATTTAACTTCTGCTCTAAGAATTTGAGTTTTAAGTTTCACATCTTACTAGTCTAATGAAAGCTTCTTATCTGCTGACCAGTTTGCTTATAATCACGCTTTTGGTAAAAAGCCAAATATGGAGATAACACTTAGTAGCATCTTTGATTTTCTATGCTAAGAAAGGTGATTTTTTTAAAATGGAAACTTGGTTGCCACTTGCTTTCCAGATGAGCAGCTGTCAAGCCAGGCAGAGTGATAATGGCTTATGTTTTTCTTCCAGCTTGTACTGCCAGAGTACCTCATCCATGCTTTCTTCTGTGTCATGTTTCTTTGTGCAGCAGAGTGGCTTACACTGGGTCTCAATATGCCCCTTTTGGCATACCATATTTGGAGGTAATATTTAAATACACTTAACTATTTCCCTAATTAGAGTGTAACTTTGCTGTGGTTGCCGTGGTCGTCCTGGGTGCTGTGTGTCTGCATGAGGACTGACAGTTAGCACTGACCCAGCACAGGTCAGTAGCAGGGAACCCTTAGTGCAGTGCTTGCTTCACTCTTCCTCAGGGGCCCTTAGACACAGTAGCACACACATCTGTTGTGTACAACTAAGTGAGTTTTCATGCATGTATGTATGTGTGAATTTACACAGATGAAGATATAACATTCTAGCCCTCAGAACATTTTCTGAGCCCAGTATCAAGTCATTACCCCAGACATTTAGCCGCTGTCACCTTAGCTTAGTTTTGCCAATGTTAAGCTTCATCTAAGTCAAAATGTACAACATCTGTCTTTTAAATGTTTACTTTATGATTTTTAAGGCAGTTAGCTATTTTGTAGATGGGAACCAGATTACATAGGTTTACATAGTTAATGTCTGACCCAAATACAGTTATTTCTCCCCTTCCCCATAAGTTGAAAGCTTTATTTTAAATGGGCATGTCAGAATCCCATCTTTCACTTTTAGGAAATACGTTAAAGACTGTTTTGGTGTAAAGTGCTATCATGTCTGTAACTGAGTGAACAATTTCAGAAACTGTACTTGTGATTAGAGGTAGAAAGAGAAGGGATACAAAGCAAGTGTGGCCGATGTAAGATGTAACGCTTGGAGAGGCTGGGCGAAGGCCCTGCTCCTTCTGGGAGTGTAAACTGTGTTTACATAAAGAGTTAAATCACCTGGGCCTGGGAGAGGGTTGAGCAGGGAGAGCACCAGCTGCTCTTGTGGGAGACCTGGGTTCAGTTCCTAGCACCCACACGGTGGCTCACACTGCCTGGATCTCTGGTTTCAGAGATCTGGTGCCCTTTGCTGGCCTCTGGGTACCGCATACACGTGTTGCACATGCACACTTGCAGACAACATACAAACACATAAAGTAAAAGTTAATTTTAAGAAAAAAGAAGAAAGCAAACAGTGCTGTTCCTTTTACAACACCCCTGTTTTGATTGGACTTCTGAAATCCAAGAGACAAGATGTGATTTGTATAGCTGTTCGTTCTTATTTAGGGCCTTTAGTTTTAAGATTAAGATGGTAAAAGTTAGCAAAGGTGTGCCCAGTGTCTGGAGCATAACTCCCTGTAGCAATGCTGGCAAGGAAACCCCCTCCCCACCTGAAGGTCGTCACCCTTCCACATGCTAACAGCTGTCTCTGTTGCAGGTATATGAGCAGACCAGTGATGAGCGGCCCCGGACTCTATGACCCAACAACCATCATGAATGCAGACATTCTAGCCTACTGTCAGAAGGAAGGATGGTGCAAACTAGCTTTTTACCTTCTAGCCTTTTTTTACTACCTATACGGGTAAGTTTGAAATGTGAAGTGAAAATGTGATTAGGCTTTGTGCCTACCTGCACACAGACTTTATGGTCTCAACACCTTGTTTTAAATGGGGGGAAGTAATGGCTGGCTGCCACCCCCTCACCCCCCCAGCATATGTCTGCCCAGTAAGCAGCATGAAGCCAATGGCAGGAAGCTGATCAGGGTGCTGCTTCCTCCTTGTAGAAACACTGTTGGCAGAGAACAGTCCTCTTTCCCATGATGCAGTGGTATGGAGAGGGTAGGGTTGCAAAAGTTTGTAAACGTGTTGGCACGTCATATTTTGAGTTAATGTTTAGATACACTGGAAATGGCCTTATCATCTTTCCAGATAGTGTCCAAATTCTCACCTTGTTGTTTTTATAAACTGTGTGTCCTGCCCTTGATTTTTTTTGGCTTGCTTGATCTGAATAAGATGACTGAGAGCATCCAGTGTCACGGGGTAGTGCTCTCATTCTTCCTCTAAGGCTTTCTCAGCTTCTCTACTATAAGTGGTCTGGGGACCATTGTTTATTGCTGGACACTGTTTTATAGATTGTGGGTGTTTAGCAGCACCTCTGACCTTTACCCATAAAGATTCTGGTAGTGCTCCAACTCCTCCCAGTCATGATAGATGTTTCTTGGTGTTGCCAAATACCCATATGGGGAAAAACTGCAGTAGTTGTGAGCCAGTGTTGTAGATACAGTAAATAAAAGCAGATGAGCAAGCAGTTGCATGTCTGTAATACCAGCACCAAGAGTTGGAGGCAAGAAAATTGTGCTTGAGGGCTGACATGAGAAGGGTCTCATGAGAACAGCAGCTGAAAAGTATATTCAAATGAGTGTGCATTAAAGCTAGAAAAAGATTGCTCAGGGTCAAGTCAGGAAGTCCCAGGAGTTTGAAGATAGCCCGGGCCAATTTTGTACTTCTGTCAGGTTTTGCTTCAGAGTACCCTATCTCAAACAAATCAAAACAACGAATTAGAATGGTGCACTGTGAAGTGCAGTAAATTTTTTTTTTTCTTTCTGTGTAAGCACGCTGCAGAGGTTTTCCTTTTAATTTTCAATTATTTTTTAAAAATTAGTTATACTGGGGCTGGAGAGGTGGCTCAGCAGTTCATGGTCCCGGCAACTGTTTCCAGAGGATCCACTTGATCTCCAGCACCCAGGTTGAGGTTCCTTGCCATCTGTAACTCCAGGTCCAGGGGATTTGATGCCCTCTTCTGGCCTGTGCAGGAACTGTCCATGTAGTGCACAGACAAACATGCAGGCAAGACAACCACATAAAATAATAAGAAATATTAAAAATTAGCTATCTTAAGTTGAAATAATTAATCTCTTATTAATTTACATTTATTATCTGTTAAGCTTCTATTCACATTTGTACCATCCATCATAAAAAAGGACAAATGGAGTTTGTATGGAGGTTGTCTTTCGTGCACCTGGAGATGAAGCATAGTGAATAGTTCAGTGTTTTTGGTTGTGACCCTCACCTTTAAGGCTGCACCATCTCCAGCTGTGACTAGGTTCTGAATGGTGACATTCCACCTGTTGTTGAATTTCTTCCTGATTTTCATGTTTCCAAATTTTTTAAGCTAACATCTAGATACTGCTCCAGTGTAGTGGGCACTTAAAATTCCCTTGCAGAAAGAGAAAAGACGCGTAAGTAGTTGCATTGCAGATGCATAGTTGTGGCAAACGTTCACAGGACATGTCAGCATGAGGGTTTTGCTCTTAAAATTGTCCACATTGCTCAGCTCCCAGCTTTGTTTGGAGATAAGAATGTGCATTTTGCAACACCCCCCCACCCCTGTGTGTCTCTTTCTTTTTAAAATGCTTTTATTTATTTTCTGAGCATTTCATATGCTATGTTTTGGTCACGTTCCCCAACCCGCACTGGCTCCTCCCAGTGCCTTTGTATGTTGGTGGGAACTGCCCTTGGTACTTTGTGAGCCTAAGTTACGTATTTACTGCCCCGCCCAAGGGGGGTTGTATACCTTTTTGCTGTCCCCATTTCTGTTGCTTCGGGCTATAGTTGGAACATTCCTCCTTTGACCATTCCTTTGCTTAAAATGGGACCAGAAACAGTACCAGCCTCCTGAGACGGCTTGCAGAGCTGAGTGAGATCCGGCCAGTGAAGGACCTAAGAGCCGTGGTGCTGACCAGCTCTCCAGAGATGCTCCCTCCTGTGATCAGCTGGTGCTCCAGAGGGTGGTGTTTGGCTTGCTGCTCTGAGCGCTGGTCCTCACTGAGTGTTCAGCTGCACTCTTCTGCTTGCTAAAAAGTTAGAAAGGAAATAGGGGACCATAGGCAAAAGTCCACGCAGATTAAAGTCACATTCTCAATGGTCTTTTCTGTGGTGCTGTGATACGCTGTAGGAGCTGGCTATATAGAGCGGCTAGATGAGGGGCATTGACTTAACAACTTCTCTCTTTGTTTCAGCATGATCTATGTTTTGGTGAGCTCTTAGAACAACACAGAAGAATTGGTCCAGTTAAGTGCATGCAAAACGCCACCAAGGAAGGGATTCTATCCAGCAGGCCCTGTTTCCAAGAGTAGCCTATGGAATCTGACCAGTTCCTTTAAAAAAATGACTTCTTAGTTTTTAAATGTTTCCACATTTTTTGCTTGTGGAAAGACTGTTTTCATATGTTCTACTTGGATAAAGAATTTAAATGGAATTACGTATAAATTAATATAAAATGATTACCTCTGGTGTTGACAGGTTGAACTTGCACTCTTAAGGAACAGCCATAACCCTCCGAGTGAATGCATTCATTGCTTACTGCCCTCGGTCCATTGGAAGCTTTGTTTAGAGGACTTGTGGGGCTCATTTTGGTTTTTTCGAAATGCCATCTAAATATAAATTAGCTGTAGATATGAGGTGCTTCTGGTGAATTGAAATGTATATCTGACTGATGGAAACATTGTAGGTTTCCTCACTTATCACTGTAGATGATTATATATGGACACAACAATAAGAAGAGTGGGATTTCTTTCTGTTGACTTGAATATAATCCCTATATACTGCATGAGAGAGGGATTTCCCTCATTCCCATCAGAGTAATATACTTGCTTTAATTCTTAAGCATAAGTGATATAAACATGCTGAATTACCTGTAAAGAATGCATTTAAAGCTATTTTAAATGTGTTTTTATTTGTAAGACATTACTTACTAAGAAATTGGTTATATTATGCTTACTGTTAATCCAGTGGTCAAGATAGTCTTAAGAATTTGCAGGTCCTTTAGCTTTTCGAAAATGAACGGGAGAACTGTGTAACCGCCTGCTGTTCCTTCAGTGCAACACAATAAAACTCTGAAATGAACTGGTGCTGGCAGTTGCTTCTCGCTCGCTCAGTCCGCCAGCGAAGACCTGATAGTGTCATTTTTAGAAGGAAGCCATTGTACTGTGTGTTTTCTTAAAAGTAATACTCTGGGTCTAAAGACCAGAGAATTTTGAGTGCCCAGGCGCATCACTGTTAACATCTGAGAGTACTCTCACCCCCTGCTGGACAGCTCCATCCCCCTCTCACCGATGCCCAAGTTCCTGGGGTGTGTGGAGTCTTAATTGTTGTGGTTTGCTTTCTGTAGCAGTTGGCTTAAAGGCCAGCTTGAAGCCGATTTCTGAATTTGAGCATTGGTGCTGCTTGTGAGGTAGGCATATGTTTGCATGTTTTCATGAGTATTCTTTGAATGAGGGTGAAGGCAATTGAACATACTGTGTTTACAAGTTTCTTCAGCAGATGATAAAAGACAGGTCATTTGTAGAGAGTCCCTAATGATCAGGACAGTGTACCATTCTGTTCTTTAGTGCAGTAACCCTTCCCAGCTTGGGGAGAGACGCTGCCATCTGGAGATTAGATGATAGAGACAGATGTGGAAGGAGGAAGTGAAGAGCAAGGAAAGCCTACTGACTAACTTGTAGTCTGCAGAGCACGTGCTGGCCTCCTCTTTGTAAGCTGAGTGCTTGCTGGACACTGAAGACTTAGGTGCCACGGACCGGCCCAGTCGGGCTCCCGTCGTCTGAGGGAGAACAAGGCTTTGGACAGGAAGACACGGTTTCGGCAAAGAATTGACAGACAGAGACACCTTGATGGCTTTGACTCTGCTGCAACTTTACTGAAATCAAGCTAGTATTTTTATACAAAAGGCACCTTAAAATTGCCATACTTCCCAGAACATTTAGACTTTTACCAAGAATATAAAGTTTACATTTTAACTCAAAATGCAGTCAAACATAAAGCAGTGCCCACAAGAAATCTTGGCCTAAAAACTTTTTGATTAGAGCAAACAAAGAAAAAGAAACCTCAAATGTAGTTTCATTATTGCTAACCAGTGAAGAGGAAAGTCAGGAGCTAAGTCAGATGCCTGCCAAAGTCCCTCTCTATATCAAAATCTAACTACACCTTTGTTAACCCTCCTCCCATATGTCCTGCTTAAGATTTACGATCTTCTCTAGGAACAAGGCACTGAAGGGAGGGGAAACTCCTGCCAGCTGCACCTCTCATGCTATTATTTCTTAAGAAGGAGCCTATTATTTTTTTTACTATTCTTAATGCCTATTAATTAATACTAAATCAAATTTATTACCTTTCTTAAACTTATTGTTTTTATTAAAGCCTTTAACAATCTACTAATAATAAATTTCTTTATAAAATTAGTTGTGCTGTTTCAGGAGTCACAGAGAAAGATCAAAGAATTCATTATTCCAGCCCCAGAGCCACAACTGAAAAAGCGTAGAAATCTCAGAACACGTCTCTTTTCCAAGTGGGATGAGTCTGCCAGGGACCTTCCAGGGGGCGAATTTCTGGAGAAAGCGTATCCCCCCGCCCTGTAGCTTATGCTACTATGGCGACACTGGCATGGGTGTTGGCACTTAGGCTTAGGGCACAGTCAGCCATTTTGTTTCTAACCCATTCCTCATTTTCCTTTCTTGTCCTCAAGGACTACTGACCATGAGAGACCTGGCCAGGATTCAAATGCCAGGAGATTTTCTGTTGGCTGTTCATAAATGTTCATCCTAACTGGAAGCTGGAAATGATGTTAGTCTGAAGTGAACTTCAGCTCTTTTATGCAAACCAATTATTTGCAACCGTACCAGCAGTTAAAGGTGTCTGTTAGCAGTATAATTTAGGAGAAAGTTTTGAACGAGCTTCCAAAGCAATGCCTAGAGAAAAAGAAAGATGTTCTGCTGCTGGATTCATTGACTGGCTTTCTCATAGCTATTTACTTTGACTAAATTTCAGATATCTCCAGCTAGCGTCTGAAAGGAGTACCAGCTGCTTATTATGTTTTCTTTTGGAAAGTAGTATTAACCTCAAGGCGGTGGGTTTGAGGTAGAGTGAGGGTTTTGTTCTGAGTTCATTTTCTTGATGCACATTATAGAAGACACAAACATCCTGACATGCAGAAGAACGCTGTCTCCCAGATGTCAGGGTCACTGTACAGATTTGTTTGGCTATGCTTATGTATTCTGGAGAATGAGTTTAAGTGGATTCTGAAACTTAGAGAAACATGAAATCACGAAATATAGTTAGCTATGTACTGTGTTAAAACCTAAGCTTGTTGGTGCTATACCACTGTTCAAAGAAAACCTCCCACTCAGCCCGCTCCCCCTCCCCCATTCCTTAGAGCTTGCTCCTTTTGCTTTTGTATATTTTCTCTCAAATACTCTCTGGGTGATGGATGGTGGTTGAGTCCATGTAATCTTTGTGCTGATTTCAAGTGCAGTCAGCATTAATGTGCAAAAGACCAGTCCCTAGATTGTCTGCCTTCTCCGCCTGTATTGCTTTCAGATATATTGTTTGGGCAGAGAAGGTGCTTTCCTTAGAACGTTGGCATCACATGTTTTTAAACTCCAGTACACAGTGTCTTTCAGAGCTAATACTTGTCTCTCCATGTTGCTAATAATTAAGCTTTCCTGTGTGCTGGGTGTTAGTCAAACATTTTGACTATAAGTTTAACAGACACAATGGGAACTGAGAGATGCATACTTGATTTGAGTATGAAATGTTCTACCTCCATTAAGTACTCACGAATAAGCTTTCTATTGGAAGGGAGTAATTGTAGGATTTGCCAGTATCTGGGGCTGGGGAAGGTGGCCCTGACGGTAGAGTACTTGCCCTGCTAGTCTGGAACCTGTGTTTGGTCCTTGCTACCGACATAAGAGTTGATGTATACTTGAATCCTACTGTTGGGAGGCAGAGACAGGATAGTCCTAGGGCTCCCTGACAGCCTAGCCTGCTTGGCAAGCACCAGCAAATGAGACCCTATCTCAGAAAGCACTGTGGACAGGTCTTAAAGGAACCTCTGGCACCTACACACATCTGTACACATGCTCTCACAGAGAGATTTACTAATGCCAATTTCAGTGCCTGTCTAAAATTTAACAGGTACTGTGATTTTAAAATTGGTTGTAATAGCAGAATTGTGAAGGCCAGTCTATAATTGTAACCTTTACCCAAAATACAAAATCCCTTAAACTTTTGAGATCGTCTCGAAACTTTTTTAAAAGTCCCTGGATTAAAGATTAGATAGTAGCAGGGTGTGATTTTTACAGCTTTCTCAGTATCCTCATAAGAATCGTAAATTCCAGAAGCTGGCTGGGCATGGTGGTGCACGCCTTTAATCCCAGTATCTGAGACCACCCTGGTCTACACAGTAAGAGCCTGTCTCAAAATAAAGTAAAAACACAAATCTCTCTGTTGTATACAGAAGCGGTAGAGTGTCACCTTGGTCCTAGGCTGCACTGGTGCTCTGGGGTGGAGTGGACGCTAAAACTCAGCCCTTAAGATTCTGTGAGTCAGGTGAAGTAGAAGAGAACAAAAAGAATTTCATGGGAGGGAGAGGGTAAGAGCTGTTTAAAAGTAGTAGGGTGTGCTTGAGAGAAAGCTCAGTGAAGCTCTTGCCACCAAGCCTGGTGGCCTGAGTGTGATCCTGGAACCCAGGTAGGAGAGCATCTTGAGGGACCTCTGGCTCCCACACACATCTGTTTTCCTCCAACCTCCACGTGTGCTGTATCACACTTGTGTCCCTGCAAGTACTAGTGTGCATACAAAAACAGGGTTTCTCTGTGCAGCCCTGGCTGTCCTGGAACTCACTCTGTAGACCAAGGTGGCCTCGAACTCTAGAGATCCACTCGCCTCTGCCTCTCGAGTGCTGGGATTAAAGGTGTGTGCCAACTGCTGCCTGGCCAAAAACTTCATTCTTACTAATGCGTTGCATGCTTATTAGTGATGGCCAGATGAGGCCAAAGTGTTAAATAAAGACACCTCAGTATTTGTCATCTTCCTCTCCCTGGCACTGCGAGGACAACAGTATGCCAGCTCTGCTGCCCTCTGCTGTGATTTAACAACGAATTCATGACGCAGCTTCAGGAGTATCTGCACGTAACATTTATATTCAAGATGGCAGCACTAGTTGTTTCAATACAAATTATGCTAGAGAACTTGGAAACTTCAGGTGCGCTTGCGCATTTGGAATCTTCATTATCTGGACACAGATCTTGATAGTGAATCTCTTGATGATAGATACGCAGCTAATTTATCCCGGAACTCATGAAGATAGTTATATTGCTGAAAAAGGAGTAAAGATTTATTGAAATACACCGCAAGATCTAGGATCAGAGTCGTCCCCATGTTTAGCTAAGAACAGATACTTCTGAGCCTGGCGGGAAGGGGAGGAGGAGATGCTGGTCAAACCAGGAGGTGGGAGGAGCAGGGTCAGAGGTGAGGCAGGGTAAGCAAGCTGCTCTTGGCTGCTGGGACTGAGATTCAGAGGAAGCCTTCAGTGCGGAAGGGCCTGCCTATCGCTGGTTCTCCCCTGCTGACTACAGAGGAGGGCGTCCTCTGTAACAAGAGTGATGGAGTCTAAAAGGTCTGCCTGCTTGTAGACACCCAAGCTACTGGAGCATTTGATGACAGTCCAATTGGAATAATTTTAGTATTTAAAACCAAACATCACTAGATAGATAAGTGCTTTAAGCAATTTATTGAAGTTCATATATTTTTTCAAAAGATAGCTCTGACAGCCATTGTTCCTGATCATGAAACCCTGCAATGCTAGTTTTCCTTGGGAGAGGCAGAGAGGGCCCATTAGCCACAAAATACCCAGGCGACAGATGAGGCAACATAATGTAATTCATACATATCTGACTGTGGATTTTGTTTGAAAGAAGAGAGTGAAATGTCCAAAATTTAAAGCCTTTGATGTTACCAGAGTAAAGGGAGCTCTGGTTTCAGAACTCATGTGGAGAAGCAGATCCAGTAAGGTGTATTTTACAAGTGGCCATGTTTAAACCTCAAGAGGCAGGTTGCTTGGCCTGATGAGCTCCGAGCCCCGGGGAGGCGGACTCGACCGCAGGCAGCCTAAGGATGTGGATTCCTTAGTACCAACTCAGATGACAACCTGAAGCTGAGACTGAGTACCTGGCACCAGAGGGCAAATCGACTTTAGAGATGCACACAACCAGCGTCGCCACTGGTCTTTGCTAACATACTCTGTCACAACCTGGCTGTTAACTGCTGCCTTGTTCTTCAGGTGTTCAGGAGAATGGAAGGCATCCAGTATCCATGGCAATGGACAATAAAATAAGCATTGCTGTGCTGTTCTGATGCCATTCATCACCATTTCAGTAGCATAGTAAGATCTGTAAATTGCTTGGGATACAAGTCTACCCAAGAAAAATGAATGATTATAGTAGTCATTTCCTGACTAGTGTGAGCATCTGCATGGGAACCGACTGGGACAGAACCCTCGGAGAGTAAAGTGCAGAGTTTAACAACTTCATTATTTTGTTCCAAATTTGGTGGCTTGTGCAGATACCTGGGTTGTATTTAAATGTAAGTGTGAAACGTAAACCAGTCTGTGTATCTGCATCACAGCTTTGGGATTCAGCTCATGGCTCTCTGGCACCCACTACACAGCATTCAAAAGGCCGCCACCCCAGCAGACAGAACAGCCCAGCTCTTACCTTGATGGTCTGTATGGCCCCAGATCCCCTGACATCTCGAAGGCTGTCTATGGCTTGCTGTGGTGATACTGAGTCAGACAAGTACAGGAGGAGGCAAGCAGCTACTGAGAACATGACAGAAATAATGGACTATTAAAAAACTGCTTTGGTTTTGTTGCAGAGAGACTTGTGTTATGGCAGGTTGCGTTCAGTGTGACTGCTGCAAGTGGATGAACTACTCAGGACTTTAGCCTGCGCTCTTGAAAGTTAACCTCATCTTAGAGTTTAACAGGCACACGCTAACCGCACAGCAGCTCCAAACACTGGCTCACACAGCTCTGTGTGAAGGTGTGCTCTGTTTCTCCTGTGTATGGGGCTGAGGAAAAGAATGGCTTTACACAGCAGTTGCTCTGTTTGACATTCCCAGCAGCAGCACAGGCTCCTGTTTTCGGGGTGCTCACTGCTTCCTTCCATCTTTGAACACCACAGCCATGCTGCCAGCTGATGCTGCTGGGCATCGCTTTCAGGCAGTGTGTTTTGGGGACATGTTTACACAGACCCTTTGCTCACTGTTTGATTGCCACGCTTGTAGGAGTATTGTATGTATTCTAGATATATCCTCTTTCAGATACATAGTATGCAATTTTTCTTTTCCCATTCTATATATGGTCTTTTCATTTTGACAGTGTCCCTTCTCTTACAAAGGTTGTTAGTTTGGATCTTGTTTATCCCATTTTACAATAAAAATAACTTACTACAGGCATTTCTTGAATTTTTTTGGCAGCACATGTTAAAATTAATACACAGTAAGTATACTTTGTTGCAGTTTTGTCTTGTTTGTTTGGGGTTTGGTGTCTGAGCCAGGGTCTCGCTGTAGACCAGCTTGCCCTTGAGCTCCTGATCCTCCTTCTTTCTTTGCAGTGCTGTGGTTTTTATACTTCTGTCACTTGGATACTATTTAGCATTTTCAGACAGTATCATAACATCTCATGGAAAAAACATTGGCAAGAGAAGTCACAGGTGCTAAGGCTTGTAAGTGACTCTCCTAAGCTATCCAAAAACAGCCGACATGCCCACCCAGGCCTTTTAGGAAAGAGCAAATTTAAGGCTTTACTAGGTCCCCAGATCTCGGTAAACTTAGGTTGTGCATTCACTTCTTTAAATATAAAGTGCAGTAAGGTCCCCAAACAGGAATTTGCCTACTGTGAGGTTAAACAGTTAATGGAAATCTATTTCTTACCAAGACAAGATCTTCCAAGTCCTCCGTAACAGCTGAAAAGGGAAAGAGAGTTTTGAAGTTTGTCTGCTTTCATTCTGTCCGATGTTGCAAGTCAAGACTCCCTCACCATTGCACAGCACAGCAGCCTGCACTCAGACTAGCACTGCCCAGACCCGGCAGTGGCCTCATCAGTGTTGGGAGGTGTCTGAGTTCTCTAAGGGCCAAAGAGGGCCCTCAGTATGTTACTGTGGTTGTTACCAGTGACTGCTGAACCCCAAGACCTACATCTGAGAAATGGAGCCTTAAACAAACAGGAGTCAAGACTGTCTTTTTGGTAAAATCTGAGTGGTTTTGGAGCAAGTGCCACCTACACAATAATCCGTCCTCCCTCTCAACATAGAGGTAACAGGTCACAGGTTAAAGGGCCCGAATCACTGGCCAAGGTCTTCAGGCTCGCTTGCTTACCTTTTACCTGTGAAATGGTGTTAGAAAAGAACCTATATCGGGGTGAGGGTGGCACAAGTCAGCGTTGTTAAAGGGCTTAGAACATAGTCTAGAGAGAGGCCAGTGAGTGCTGGTGGAGGTGACCTAGCACTGTTCTGCAAAAGTGCACTTGGCAGAAAAATAGCCATCAACCATCAAAGCTGGAAAACATTGATGTTAGTCATTTTCAGAGATTCCAAAAAGGTCTACTGTAGGGAAATAAGACAAAGCTGAGCTGTCAGATGCCTTTATCTCACGGGAGGCTGAAGCATTCTCCCAGGCACGGCCAACTATCTGCCCAGCTTCTCTGTTTAAGCATGAGAAGAGTTTGGGCTGCCGGGACCTCCTGGGGCAGAATTTGCTGAGCCTCACGCAACTACTTTGATTTCTGCAAAATAGCAGAGAGGTTGGTTTAAAATTTTTGAAAACAAATTTAGAATCTGTTTAAAAAATGATTGTAAACTAAGTATTTTTAGTAGCTGCATCTGATACTATTTTGCATATACTTAGAGAAAATGATACACAGTTGTGTATCCTGAAATTTGGCTGTTGCACTACCTTGTGATGGCTGTGATGTTTTAAATGAGACCTGCTGTGCCAGGCCTTTCACGTGGGTGCTGAGCATCTAGCTCAGGCCCTCACATTTGAGTGGCCGTCATGTTACCAACCCGCATTACCTTAAAAGACTGCTTACTGAATAGGTTTTTTTTTTTTTTTTTTTTTTTTTTTCCTGTGAATTTTGAAAGACTTCATTGCTACCCGAAAACACCTGATAGCTGAGAGGACAACCAAGTGAGACCGGAAGAACAATGCCACACATTTTAGCAGAGGCAAAAGGGGAGGGAAAATGCTCCTACTCTAAAACCTCACAGATCTACTCATCGCCATTACTCTTCACGTGTGCAAACAGGCCTGGGGGCACTTCCTGTGCACCAGGAAGTGCTGGCTCTCACGTGCTAGCTTTCTAGTCCTGACGAGAGAGCTGAGCAGCCCAGGAAGCTGTTTTGAGTGGCACATTGCTGTGTGGTGTCCGGGGGAGGCGTACTGTATCAGGGTTTTTCGGTGGTTCTTGAGGCAGGTGGCCAGCTCCTCCATGATTTCCCAGCAGCTGCCTATATCAGGGGTGCCTCCATCTGGGATGGGATGGTGGTGGGTGACAATGCCAGATTGTTGGTAGAAGTCCAGAAGGTTTGGGACTCTGTATTTTGACAGCTCCCCTCTGGTGCAGAAAACAAACACGTCTTGGATTCCGTAGCTCTGTAGTTCCTCTGCCAACAGACCAAGACACACAGATGCACACAGAAAACAGGACATGCTTAAATACGGTCAGGAGAGAGAATATGGAATTATGTTCTTCAGCCACACTAGTAACGAGTGAGAGCTTGGAGATATGAAATAGCTAATGAAAAGCTGATTAGACTTAAACCAGACTGATTTATAAGTAAAATGCTTTTGAATGAATTTCAGGATTGGCTGATAGTATTGATACTCTTGTACAAAAACTTGTTTGTTTTTTCCCCTTGCAATAAACACTGCCATTAATAACTAGGTTTTAAACTCTTGAGAAGTGAGCCAGGCATGGTGGTACATGCTTTTAATACCAGCATTTGGGGAGGCAGAGGCAGGCAGGTCTCTGCAAGTTCGAGGCCAGCCTGGTCTACAGAGCAAGTCCAGGACAGTCACAGCTACACAGAGAAGCCCTGTCTCAAAAAACCAAAACCAACCAACCAACCAACTTGAGAAGAAATGATAGCACTATTTTAAGTGCCCCACCCTGTGGCCAGCCAGGTGCTCTCTCTGCCCTTCGTCTTCGGGCATCATGGATTACCTCCAGCTCAAGTGGCTATGCTCTTCTCACCTCTGCACCACAGTACACTAACGTGGGATTATAGACTAGGTCTACAGAAAATAGGGCACCAACCTTGTATAGTTTAGCTCTTTTCACTTTAATAGTAGGAATCAAGAAATGTTTCTATAGAATTTTACACTGGAACTTAAAGAATTTCGTGTGTGTGTGTGTGTCAGGGTTGGGGTATGTGCTTATGTGTGCAGGTGCCTATGGAAGCCAGAAGAGGGCGCTGGAGCTCTGGGAGCTGGGGTTATGGCTGGTTATAAGCCACTCCATGTGGGCTCTAGGAACTGAGTGCTGTTCCATCCCTCTGCAAGAGCAGCACCCACTTTTAACCACTGAGCCTTCTCAGCTTCTGGGCATTCTTTATGGCACTATTCATTCTGGATTATTATTACTTTAAAATAAATAATGCTGAGCCCCATCCTGTGGACATTTATCTACAAAGCCTTTGTTTGCAGTTGAAGTATATATATACCTTGTTTCAAAGACAAAGAGAATAAAGACAGAAATGGCCTTATTAATAATTTGCATGATTGTATATTTCCTCGTGTGGAGATATATATATATATATATATGGTTTTCCTATTACATGTAATGTATAATGTAATATAGATAATTTGTAACAGGAAAGTAGAACAAAGGTTATGTGGGGAAGAAAAGGATCTAGGGAGAGAAGGGGAAATGAGGGGAATGTAGAGGGAAGAAAAATACTGCATGAATTGTCTCATATGCAGCCTACATTTTAAGTGTACATATATTTAGTCAGACTTGAAATCAGAGGGGGATGGCCTAAGGGGGAAGGTAGGATGGTGAAGTGAGCGTGAGCAAATACAGTAATATAGAACATTACAATAAATCCCATTTTATACATTAAAACATAGGTTAAAATGATTTGTTTCTACTTAAAGGCCAATTATGTTGGGTTAAATAAAATATATTATGAAAATTGATTTTGCATGTTTTAACTATTTTTTAAAGAAGATTAAATTTATTGGGACCAATAAGGATTTGAAAATAATATTTTACAGCAATAAATTCTATGTGTATATATATGTATGTATATTTGTATACATATATATCAAGCAGTAAAGAATTATTAACAGTTTATATATTAACAATTTATACATTTGGCTCTAATACATAACTATAAATTATGTATGTACATTAAAATTTGAAAGTATGCTATGGTACATTCAAGTTTTGTCTTGCTATGTCTTTTAAAAAATTAATTTAATGTATTTATTACAATTTATTCACTTTTTATGCCCGCTGTAGCCCCTTCCCTTGTATCTTCCTATTCCTACCCTCCCTCCCTCCCTCTTCTCCCCCTGTGCCCTTTCCTTAGTCCCCTGATAGGGGAGGTCCTTCTCCCCTTCCATCTGGCCCTAGCCTATAAGGCCCATCAGGACTGGCTGCATCATCTTCCTCTGTGGCCTGGCAAGGCTGCACCCCCCTCCCCCAGGG
The DNA here is from genome assembly GCA_010120015.1 of Rhombomys opimus. Lineage (NCBI taxonomy): Eukaryota > Metazoa > Chordata > Mammalia > Rodentia > Muridae > Rhombomys > Rhombomys opimus. Next base: position 2,994,344 of record REGO01000125.1, read on the forward strand.
GGAGGTGATCAGAGAGCTGGCCAATCAGTTCATGTCAGAGACAATCCCTGTTCCCGTTACTATGGAACCCACTTGGACACTGAGCTGCCATGGGCTACATCTGTGCAGGGGTTCTAGGTTATCTCCATGCATGGTCCTTGGTTGGAGTATCAGTTTCTGCAGGTCCCTCTGGCCCTCTGTTCTCCATGTGGAATTCCTGTCCCCTCTAGGTCCATCTCCCCCTTCTTCCAAAAGGTTTCTGACATGTTGTAACTTTTCTAATGTGGCAGCTAGGAAGCATGATATGGACAGAGCTTCCATTTGTGGCTATGATTACATTTTGTTAGACAGTAGTTGCTTCTGTTCTTGCTGTGTAACAAGGGTCTTGCTGTGTAACCCAAGGGCCAGGGTCTTGCTGTGTAACCCAAGGGGCCCTGAAACTTGGCACCTTCTTGCCTCAGTTTCCTAGGTGCTGGGATTATGGACATGTGCATCATGCCCCATTTAGTTAGGTCTTGATTATTTTTATAATTATAGGAGAATTTTAGCATGTAGTCAGTTAATAAAGCTTTCAGAAAAGGGAGAAATTTTCTATTTATCTTCCATAAATAGATTTAGACACTGGACAGATTCAATTAAATTAAAAACCTGGTGGTTTTCAGGTTTTCCCAGTGAGGACACGCCACGTCTTATGTAACAGATTCCATGTATGACTTCATTGTTTAAAAAAAAAAAAAAGATTAATGGAAATACTAGAATCTTCCTTTTATAAAATCCATTAAGTGAATAGGAAATTCCAAAATGTGTAATATTAATTTTGAGCCAATGATTTAAATAGTATTTGCTTATAACCTACATGTCCTTCAAATGGAACATGTAAGTTATTTCCTGCCATCGTATGTATACCTAAAACAACGTTTATAAATACTACAAGGGTCAATTCAAGTTTTAGTCTCTTTTCATCCTTTTTGTTTTTGAGACATGGTCTCACTATGTCGACCAGGTTGGCCTTGACCAAACAGGGATCTACCTGCCTCTGTGCTGATATTAAAGGCATATAGCACCTTGCCTGAATTTCTTCTCATCTTTAATCAACTGATACTCCAGAACAAGTAGGACAGAGTGTGACTTTAAAAACTCCGTAATGGTCAGCATCAAGCTGCGCAGATATTTTCTGTATAAGGGTCTTGTTGTTCAGGTAGGTTACAGTATCCTGTAAACGCTACGGTATTTTGCAGTTGTTATATAACATGCAGGTAGAATGCGGGGATGAGGATTAGTGGAGACTCCGTGAGCATCCTGGAGCAAAGAAAATGGTTCACGATGCCTGGGCCATGCTGGCCTTCTACATCTTGATCGAGGCGGGTGCTCGGGCTCCCGGCTCGGCTTAACTTCTGCTACACCGTCTGTACGGAACTGTGTTCAAATCACAGGCACTGCAGTGCGCAGGTGATCCATTTACACACGTTCCTCCCTTGAGCAGACACATTCTAACATCACACAAGTTTACATGTGGAACTAGGATTGTGAAAAACAAAGTTCTGTCCCTCAGGCCCATCCCAGATACCTTTTCACAGTTAGAAATGTCATAAAAATTTACTTATATATTGAGAAGAGAATATAGTTTGACACATTTTTAGGCTTAAAACAAAAACTAAAGAAAACTACTAGTAGGTTTTTTCACAGTGAACCTACCTGTATCTTTTTTAATATTTCTTCTAACATCTTTAAATTTACAACCTACAGAGAAGGCAAGTGAAAAAAAAGGAATCAATTTAGTGTTGTATAAGAAAGATTATTTAAACATATACAAGCTACTGTAGAAAATCATTTCATATGGCTATTCAGTTCCATTTTAAATGTACATATTAATTTCTTACACTTTTAGAAACATAGCTGTAGACATTGGTAAATTCCACTGAAGGAAGTCCTGATGCAGGAGCTCCTGGGCATGGTTTAAGCTCTCTTGTACCTGACTTTAAGGCCTACTGAATTAGGGAAGTCAGAAACGTGGCCCTGGATGCAAAGGCTGTTCTTGAGAGCTGCTGCAGAACAAGCTTCTCGGCCTATGAGAAGTATTGCGGAATGCACGAAGCTACCTGTCAGCTTGGCAGAATCTGCCCTAATGTTAATGGGAAGCCAGCGGAGTGTTCTTGCCTACCTGGAAGAGCACATAAACCGAGAAACTGAGGACAATCCACTCGAGACAAAGGTAGCCTGTGAAGAAAAATGTATCAAGCTTAGTTTTTTTGTTGTTGTTGTTGTTTCCCAACAGGGTTTCTCTCTGTAGCCTTGTCTGTTGTGGACTCACTTTGTAGACTAGGCTGGTCTCAAACTCAGAGAGATCTGCCTCTGCGTCCCTGAGTGCTGGGATTACAGGTGTGTGCCACCATGCCCAGCCTCAAGCTTAGTTTTAAAAAGTTACAAGTAGAAATCTAGCCTAGCCAACAAGAGTGCCGGCCACAGAGAAGGGAGAGTGCTTAAACATTGTATGGCGTCACAGAACACCAGTTAAACATGTGGAGACAAGAAAGGCCCAGAATGACTGGGAGCTTGAAAGGGGACTTCCTTAATAGATGCAACTTAAATCTTAAAAGAGCAAGTTAACTTAAGTTTACCATACAGGTGATGACTCCTAGATCCCCTACAGGTAGAGTCAGTGACCCTGTGGTGTGGTCCCAAATGCTTGGGACCAGGTGGTTTTCAGTTCAGAATTTCTTGATTCTAGAATGATTGCATAGACTTGACCAACTGAATATCGGAATATCTAAAATTCAAAAGGCTCAAAAAAAAAAAAAATCTTTTCAAGTACCTGTGTGATTCTCAAAAATGTTTTGAATTTGGGCTATTTCAGATTTCAAAAACAGAGGTGTTCAGTCAGTAATAACCTTAGTTGAACAAGCTGGAAAATTCTACTTTAAAATTAGTTTTGCATTGTTAAGCATTTTTTGATAAAAAGGCCCTATATGAAGAAAACTGGATACCATTGTCAATAATTTTGGTTGAAATGGAAAATGCTTCTAAAACTCAGAGTCCTAGCTTAAAATACCCAGGGACAGAGAGGCTCCCTGTCAGCAGAGTTGGAGGAAAGCCAGAGACATCAAAGAATATAGCAGGGATAGAAACTTAGATTTAGTTTTAAGTGTTAAAAGGGGCTGATAGGGGAATAAAAGGTAATGTTTATTTGACGACAGAATAAAAGACCTTTAGAGACAATTCTTAGTTCTCCTCACTATTCCTGCAGAGGGGAAGGGCATCTGCTTGAGAGATCAGAACTTTTATTTTCAGTGCTGGGGCTTGAACACGGGGCCTGGTCCATGAACAGCCCTGTGCTCTACCCCTGAGTCATGCCCCAGTGAGACTCCTGGCTTTATGGGGATGACAGAAACCATCTGGTCACTGGTTGCAGAGACCCTGGCACAACCATAAGTCGTGCTTGGGAACTGATTGATGAAACACTCTGATTGCAAAGATCGACACTGGCCCACCTGACTAAGAACTGCCTGAGGGCTGGTGAGGCCCCAACTGAACTGGAGGTCCTGACCTACAGGAGGGCTTACTCCTTCGCTATTCAAAATCTAAATGGACCACTGAAAGACGGGTGGGGGAGGATTGGCTGCCTGGAAAGCATGTCCTTCCCTGCCTCCTTCATGTGTCTGTTCTACTGCTTCCTCGGCCCTGCCACACACCCTCCCCTGCTACAGTGAATGGACGTGTCCTCTTAAATTGTGCACGGTGAGTAGAGAAGCAGTTACAGTGGAATGGCTTTGATCTCATGGGCTGTTGCTCACCATGACAGTAGCTCTGTCATGAAGTAGTATTTAACAATGATTAATTGTTAAACACCAGCTGCACGGTGGCAGCGCACACCTTTAATCCCAGTGCTCTTTGGGAGCCAGAGGCAGACGAATCTCTGAGTTCAAGGCCAGCCTGGTCTACAAAGTGAGTTCCAGGACAGCCAAGGCTACACAGAGAAATCCTGACTTGAAAAAACAAAACAAAAATATTAAACACCCCATTTTTTTTGTATTACTGTTTCTCTCATTCTAAAAGAACACATAAATCTTGGTAAGAGCTCATTTCAGAAGTCTTCCTCTACTTCTCTGCTGCTACAAAGACTGTTTTCAATGTCTAAAGAAGGATTAAAATGGGGAAGTGTGAGCCGGGCACGGGATGCACTCCTATATTGCCAGCACTCTGGGAGGCAGAGGCAGGTAGATCTCTGTGAGTTAGGCCAGCCTGGACTACAAAGTGAGTTCAGGACAGCCAAGGCTACACAGAGAAACCCTGTCTCGAACACATAAACAAAAATTCTGATTCTGGTCGAGGTGGTGCACGCCTGTAATCCCAGTACTCCGGAGGCAGAGGTAGATGGATTTCTATGTGTCTGAGGCCAGCCTGGTCTACGAAGGAAGTCCAGGACAGCCAGGGGGTATACAGACAAATCCTGTCTCAAAAAACCAGAACAAAAAACAAAGAGAGAAAAGGAAAGTGTGGTTTCAGTTCAGATAGTATATAAATCATGGAATAAGGAAATATCCTAAAGATTAAAACTCTATAATTGGTACAGAGTATACTTGATCTTTTCAGTTACATGCATTACCTTGCCCAAATATGATGTAACATCAAATATTGTAGTTCACCACTGATGCTAACATACCATGAAATTTGAATTGGAGTCTGCTCATCTTCAATAGGCTCTTCGTCTGAAGAATCAAACTCACTTGCTTGTACTGAAATGGGCTTCAAAAGAAATGTTATATTAAGTTATTGCAAGGAATATTTACATGTAATTTTCAGATAACTGATCCATGATTAAAAACCCACTGAATTAATATTTGCATTTTTTCAGTCATTAATCTGGACTATCGGAGAGTTCAGCAATATCAATAATAAATGATTCCTGTTGACTGGTTGGTTAATCACAGCACTGTACAGTGGGCAGAAATGGACGTGGACCAAAAGAATGTCTGGCTTCTGGAACTGGTCCTTGGATAATCTCAGATAAACTCAGGCACCTGAGTTTATTCTGGATCAGCTTTCTTCGACTCTCAAGTGCGATTTGCTCACTCCTCAAACATTCTTGGACCTTCTACTTGCATGCTCTGAGACCTGAAGACCCTGTGACACACTGTCTACCTCTAGAGACAGCAGTGTGCACAATTACAGAATGGCAGCCATGATAAAATAGCAGAAAACCATATACTGTACAGCTGAGGCAGTGTCTAACCATTTAGCGAGCAGCAAAGGGTTTCAGAGACCACCAGGCTGAGCTTTGAAGAAACTAAAGGGTTTCTAGGTAGACAGTGAGGTTAAAGCAATCCAGTTAAAGATCTGAACCAGGTATGATGTTGCAAGCCATTGATTTCCTCACTGGGGAGACTGAGGCACAAGTTCTAGGACAGTATGATACATGGCCAGGTTGGCTCAAAAGAAAACAAGTGGGTATGTGGGTGGAGGGTTGCTATTCAGTGGAGATGATGAGGAAGAGACAAAGCCAGTGGAGACTGCTCATCCCCTTCCACACACAGTGTGACAAATGGGTAGACATACACGGGGCCAGTCCCCCACCCCGTCTTTATGAAATACTAGATTAGAAGAATCCAGGTGGATTTATATGCCGATCTAAGCAGGTGTAACTCAATTCTGGTCACAGCACTTCTACATGGAAGGTAGAAAAAAAATACCCTTTCCCACTTCCCTAATTGGAACCATCTGAGATCAGACATTTGAACAGCAAGTGTATATGAAACGTTAGTTTTATTGAATGTCAAGAAGATAAAGAATGCTGTGATTCCCATATCATTCCAGAATGGGACCAACCTACCTCTTCCCAGGCAGCAATGGACAACCGAGGACTCCTGTGTGCCAGAGTAGCCCAGAAAGCAGGCAGACCTCAAGAGAGGCGGAAGGAGGGGTAACCGAGAGATCAGATAGCTTACTCCTCTCTGGGGACAGTGGAGTCAGAAGGCGGGAGTAAAGGACAGCTGAAGACTGGTAGACATGGGACTTGGAAGAGGAACCTCTCGAAAGGCTGCTTGCCTTTCAAGCTTTTCTGTAAAGGTCTTGGCAGAGGAGCGCATGGTAACTGATTTAGAGCTACAGGTTGGGGTTTCTTTGGATTGCTCTTTGATATAAAACTCAACGGTACCCCAGTGAAGCCTTTAAGGAGGGCGTCAGCTGTGAGGTGGGAACTGTAGGTCAGGTGGGATTTCAGCTCCTGGCTAGGACCCCACACACACTATAAAACAAGATTTTAAGATTGTGTGTTCATTCACTCTGTCCCTTCAGCCAGGTCTACATCTGACAGGCTAGACCTCCCTGCTTCCCCAGGCCTGGGGACTCTGACCTGGAGGGAACGGGAGGCAGTGCCAAGAGGGCCCCGACAGGGTGGCTGTCGTGATGTCACCCACAAACAGCCTTTGCATCTGCAACACCAAGCCACCCGGAAACCGAGTCGCGACCGCCTCTGCCTCCGAGGCGTTACGCCGAACGGCTCGGCACCAGCGACCCCGCGGCGCCCCTGCCCCGCCACTCCGCCTCCGCACCGCTGCCGCCCGGCAACGCAGCCGAGGCCGCCAGCGCTGTCCCTGCGGCGAGGGCTGGCCCCGCCGGCCCCACTCACCGGCTTCATGGCGAGCCGCGGCACCCCGTCACCAGCGCGGTCGTGTCCGCGGCGTCCGCGGCGCAGGCGGGCCCGCCCCCGGCAGCCCATTGGCCCGCCGGCGCGGGGGCGGGGCGCCGCCCTCTGGCAGCCAATCACGTCCTCGCCCCGCGGCTCTCGGCGCGGCCCGGCTCCGCCTCCAGCCGCTCGTTGGTTCCCAGGGAGCCTTCGAAAGACGCGCGGAAGGAGGCCCGCAAGAAAGCTGATTGGCTGCGGGGATCCGCCCGGCGCCAGCTGGGGGCGTGGACGTGCGAGGGGCGGGGCGGAGCGGTCTTCCCAGGCCCCGAGGTTTGCAGAGCCGCTCCGGAGAGCGTTCTTTGAGCGACAGGCAGGTTTCTCCGCTGTCTCCGAGGTTTCATCACTTCAGCCCTAAGGGCGTGGTGGCTGGCGGCGGGGAGCCTTGCACTGAGGCCAGTTATGTGGAAACACATCACGAAGACATGTCAGATGCTGTGGAGACCACTAAAGTCTAAGCATGTTTGACATTGGGTGTTCTTTGCCACTCCAGTACGTGCACAGTTAGTGTGCAGATCAGTCTTCCTGTTCACCACGTAGGAGGGCACAATATATGAAAAGGAGATGAAGTGAAGCCCGTGGGTCTCCCTTGGCAGGCTTCTGCGCATCAGCGCTAACCTAAAACTGTGCGCCCGCCCCGGCTCTGAAGTTAGGAGCACTTGGGAGCCTCCCTACGTGGGTGCTAAGAACCGAACTAGGGTCCTCTCCGAGAGCAGAACGTGATGTCATGTGATAGTTTGCTGCAAGCTGGGCACATGATGCTTTGCCCAGGTTGGCTTGTGAGAGGGCACGTGATGTGTTGCTGTGACCCCTTCCACGGAAGGGGCCATCCGTGGGTGGGCTCGGAGAAGAGGACACACATGGAGGCCCACGCAGAGTGAAACGTCGCTTTTCGGGTTGACCGCTGGGCTCATCTTTTCCAAGAAACGCTCCACGGAGCTTCTCCGGGCAATCCAGCTGAGTCTCTTGGCTCTCGCTGCTTCCTGGTGGCCTTTGGACTGGACTGCTGGTATCCTGACGGCGGAGTCTGGTATTGGAAGCGGGTAAAGGTGGCTGAAGCACCATGAATAAAGTAGGTTTGGTGAGAAATCTAAGCCAGCAGAAGTCCCCTAGAGAAACAGTATCTCGGGATTCGAGAAAAGCAGAGGTTTGCTTTGTGATCCCTGTGTCACAGACAGTGGGCATGGAGCTAATTGGGGAGAAAGAAGACGGCAGGACTTGACCTACAAGTCACATTAGTCAGGGTCCTCCAAAGAAATGGGGGGGGAGTGTATATGTGTGTGTGTGTGTGTGTGTGTGTGTGTGCGCGCGCGCGCGCGCGCGCGCGCGCGTGTACGTGTGCGTGTGTAAAGAAATGGTCTCCTTTGACTTTGGAATGCTGGTGAGTTCAAAATCCAGTGAGAGGCTAGTGACTATAGGCTCAAAAGATTGTAGTTCAAGTTCACAGGCAGACTGTTGTGGAACCAGGAGTCTGTGCCATGGATGAACTGTGAAAACCATAAGCCAAAGAATCCTCTTTGTGCAGGGTAAGTCCACTGTTTGCTGTGTTCAGCTTTCAGCTGAGTACTGTGGAAGTCAATCTGCTTTGCCCAAACCCCATCAACTTAAATGTAAATTACATCCTCAAATGTCCACAATAGTGTTTATCCCAATATCTGAGCACCTGGCTTAGCCAGGCTGATGCATATCTTAGTTACAGTTTCTATGGCTGTGATGAAACACCATGACCGAAAAGGAACTGGGGAGGAAAGGGTTTACTCAGCTTACACTCAGATAATTTTGTTCATCATTGAAGGAAGTCAGGACAGGAACTCAAACAGGACAGGAACCTGGAGGCAGGAGCTGATGCAGAGGCCATGGAGGGGTGCTGCTTACTGGCTTGCTTCCCCTGGCCTGCTCAGCCTGCTTCCCTATAGAACCCAGGACCACCAGACCAGGCATGACACCACCCATACTAGGCTGGGCCCTCCTCCATTGATCACAAATTAAGAAAATGCCTTATAGCTGGATCTCATAGAGACATTTCCTCAACCGAGGCTCTCTCTGATGACTCTATCTTGTGTAAAATTGATACAAAACAAGCTAATACAATAAACAAAATTAACATAGAGACCCACTGGGATTTTCTGTAGTCAGGGAACACTTGTGGATTTGTGCTGTCTGTATGGATTGCTTATCTCAAATCAAAGATTAAGACAGAGCAACAAAGCAACAAGTGCTACTTCACAGATGTTCTCTTTTAATGTAAGTCTGCTTCCTTAGGTGATGTTGTAATAGACATAAAGAACTAGTTACCACCCACCACAAATTCACTATTGGTCGTAGTGAAAGTAACTAGCCGGGACACTGGAACTGAGAAGTGGGGCACTGTTCTTGGAAGTTCTAGACACTTGGGTGACGGTGTGTATGAAATTGTCTTTTTTTCTTTTTTGCTCTCCAAGGTTGGTGAGTCCAAACTCTCATTTGAGGTGCAGGTCCCTAGAGGTGGGTGTTGGCTCACACAGTATTCCTCTCAGTGGCCTCCCTGCATCCTCTCCACCATGCTGTGAATTGTTCTGCTCGGCTAGGCCCACTCACATGACACAGTGAAAGGTCTGAAACAGTGAGCCAAAACGTCAGGCATTTTGTTCACTGTGAAGCAAAAGTAGCTAGTACAATACACCTGTATAAGCCTTAGGAAACGAGTCCTCCTGAGTTTCTTCCCTGTTTAAAGGTTTATTTCCTTTTACTTCACACACACACACAGGTCTGGGTTGATTTGGAGCTACTATGTATTCAAGTGTTAATTGCTTGGCCCCCCAACCCCTTCCTTACTTTCCTGTGAGCAAATTCTCATGTATCCAAAACGACGTGATGTAAACCTTGCCTCCCAAGTTATCCGTGATTGGCTAACAAAGTTGCCTACAGCCTGGGCTGGGCAGAAGAGAGGGAGTTGGAGCAAAGGTTCCCAGGCTTTGGGGATAGCAGGACCTTGAGGAGGGGAGAAGAAAGGAGCAGGTCACCGTGGGGTAAACAGGAACATGTGGCCAAGGGTAGCTCGCTCTGAGGACTGGCCTGATGGAGCAGAAGCAGCCCAACTAGAGTATGTGCAAATATTTATGGGGATTTTGGATGGGAAGCAGCCAGGCAGGAAAGAGTAAGTCAAGTGGCGTGGGATGAATGTTGAGTTTAGGGGGTTGATATTTGCCCAGCCCTAGTGTTTTAAGGCTTGTTATAAACCTAATAGGTTTCTGTGTCTTTTGTTTATAAGATAGCAGGTTGAGGAATAACTGCTGCTGTATTAATAAACAATATTAATTAATGTTATTAGAATACTTAATTCCACCAACCCATATATATATATATATATATATATATATATATATATATATATATATATATGAATGCTTGCATGCATGTATGTGCACCATGTACATACATGCCATGTGTCCATGAAGGCCAGAACCCCACTGGAACTGGAGTTACAGGCAGCTGTGAGTTGTCTCTAACAGGCGCTGGGAACTAAACATAAGTCTGTCAGAGCAGCAAGTGCTCTGAACTTCTGAGCCAGCTCTCTGTGCCATCAGCTTGTTTCTGTGCCAGTCCCAACCTGAGCTGGAGCTTTGGAATAATCCTGTGTTCTCCTTTGGCGAAGGTAAGGTACTAGGTGTTTGTCTGGTGATCTGCTAGATGGCACGAGGGAGCTGAAAACGCTCAACCCTCTCTGTTTCCTGCCTGTGGACAAATGAAGACCTGGGGCCTAAGCTCTCCTTCAGGACCTTCCTGTCACAATGGACTGTATTTTCAAGTTGTGAAGCAAAATAAACCCTTTCTCCTTTAAGTAGGTTTCGTCAGGATATTTTATCACTGGCAATAGTCTTTATCTCACTTTCTGTAGAGTGCTTGTCCCCTGAAACCTTGTAAGACAGGCCTCTACTATCTGCATTTTTCTTAGGATTCTAACCTCCTGTATTTCTGCCAGAATGACACTTTAAGCTATAGTTACAGCACTGTAAGAATTTTCTAGTCTGAAGCCGCAAATTCTTCCACATTCTGCCCACAATCATTTCCAAATGCCAAAGAACCACTCGGCCAGATTTATCACAGCAGCAGCCTCACTTCTCAGTTCTGACTTCCTGGCTAGTTACTTTCCTCGTTATTATGAATACCTGACAAGAAATGACGTAAGGGCGAAAGAGTTTCTCCTACGTTTCCGTATTCCAACATGGCAGGAAAGAAGTGAAGTGGGTAAGGAGGGTGAAAAGAGCAGGAGTCCAGCTACCATCCCAAGCCCCTGGGCCGAAGGCTTGGTTCCCTAGCCTGTGTCCCTCCTGGGAGGTAGTGAACCCTAGTGGGGGACATTAGGCCATTGCAAGTGCGCCCTTGAGCTAGCTGGGTGTTGTGACTTTGGCTCCTCCTTCGCTCCTCTCTTTGCTTCCTGGCTGCAACAGGAGGAGCTATTTATTTTTCTGTGCACTCCCACCATGATGGATTGCTCAAGTACCTCTCTTTCTCCACTGCCCCAGCCTCCCAAAAAGCAAGGATTAAGTGACAGTGGAACCTCTGAAACAGTAAGCCAAAATAATGCTTCTCCTTTCAGGTTGGATATTACAGATTTTTTTTTTTTTTTTCAGTAACAGAAAGCTGATTAACACAGCAGGCAAAGCCCAAGGTTCACAACCACAAACTTTTATAGAGAAGTTTGCCTGTGCCTACACTAGTCTAGAAAAGAAATGTGCCGTCTTCATAGAATGCCACTTTGGGTCTCCATCCTAAAACGGTTACCTTGGACTAACTGGGCTAAAGTATTCTGTCTTGCTGCTTGTTTCATTATGGAAGGTCCCACGTAAAGTGATGAGGCCTCTGACTGAGCCTCCTGGTGTCTTTCTGATCCTCGAGGACCTCCCTAGGGAGAAGCTAGCGCCTGTTCAGAGCTCAGGGTTTCCAGTGTGCGGCTCACGGCTGTTGTCAGAGTACGTGTAACCAAAACAATGCAGACAGTCGTTAAAACCACAGGGCAGAAAGGTGTTTTCACACCTTCCTAGCCTGATGAGCAGTTTGAGAAAGGCTCAAAGACAAATTAAACTGGAGGGTTCTCAGGACTTAGGCTTGGAGATGGTCTGCATTTCTGTCTATATGCTAGTATTAATACTAATGGCTTTGGCACGTGAGAGAACACTGGAATGCAGAGGAGAAAACACAGTTTCTTATGATTGGCAGGCTGGGCTTAGGACTTTTTCCTGTAATGGCCATCAAATGCAACAAGTGAAGACTGCAGTAGACGTCTGTTGTTTGCCCATTGCTTTACCTGCGGTAACTTGACTCACTGCCATGTTATTATCTGGTACACGATAATGATACAGACCAAACCATAGATGCACCCTCTTCCTCTTGCCCCAGTCTTCGATCCAGGGAAGACACGTGGCTCAAATAGCAATGTGCTTCCTGTGTGTGTGTATGTTGGCCAGTGCCCTCATTTTCCTCCTGACTTCCCAAAGGTTTTGATTTAGTGCAGAATGATGCAGAGGTCTAATTTGCATTGGGTGATTGCAGTAGGTTATAAACCTGATTAACAAACTACTTAAAATTTCAAATGCTACTGTGTTTGCCGAATTCTAATTTGCATTTGATGGTTGCCGTAGATTGTAAACTTTGTTAACATGAAATTTAATGGCATTGTGTTTTATAATTATAATAGGCTGTATTGGCTATGCTGATATTGCTGACTCTACATGCTATTGTGAAATGTGACTTTTACACTGTGGAGTCTAGAGGTGGAGTCTGAAAAAAAAAGTAAGGTAAAGCTGAGTTCCTGGTAACTGTATTAATAATAATAATAAAAGTTGACCCAGCAGTACTGGTGCACAGCTTTAATCCCAGAGACAGAGGCAGAGGCAGGTGGATCTCTGAGTTCAAGGTCAGCCTGATTTACCAGGACAGCCAGGGCAATGTAAAACAAAAAACAAAAAACAAAAAACAAACAAACAAACAAAAAAACCAACCCTGTCTCAAAAAAAAAAAGAAAGAAAGAAAGAAAGAAAAAGAAAAGAAAAGAAAAAGAAAGAAAAAGAAAAGAAAAGAAAAGAAGCATAGAAAGAAGAAAAAAGGCAGAGTCCTAGATTTTCCTTTAAGACAGGCTGAACTCTCTGAACTCTCAAACCAGCTTTATGAGCAGAATACATCAGAACTGGCAAATAATAGCTCAGTACACTTTTTGCATGAATATTAGTTACTTTTCTTGTCACTGAGTAACTTGAGGTGAGGAGGATTGCCTTTGCCTGATGGCTCTCCCATTGCCATGACCTCTATCATGCTTTTTCTGTAATTAGCTATATACTCTTAAACACTGAGTCAAAACAAATGTTTCTTTCTTCAAGTTGCTTCTGTTTTGCATTTTGTCACAGCAATGAGACAAATAAGTAATCCTAAAGTTACCAAAGAGTGGGCCTGGGGCTGTGGTAAACCTGGCCAGCTCTTTGGAACTGGTATGTGGACAGCTCTGGAGCTGAGGTCAGAAGAGCCCTAGACAGCTATCAGCAGAGCACAAAGGCTATTTTGATGGGTTTGTGGAAGACCAGAAGGCTAGAAGAAATGAGGACAGTGAAGGTTCATGGAGTTCAGAGGACAGTGTTCTATTCTGGCAAAGAACCTGGGTTTGTTTCTCCCATGTCTTGAGAACTTGAGGCTGGCTTGTAATGGGATAAATTTTTTGATGGAGGAAGTTCATTAAGCTCAAGCTGTGCAGTGGCTGTTGCTTACTGCATGGAATGAGAATTATAGTGACAATTCAAAAGCATCAATGTGTCAGGAGAGTAGGGACTGGAGAGAATGGAACCAAGATTAAGATATTGAAAAATGTCAGTTGGCAGAGGACTGGAAATCTTTTCTCACCTGGCTACACGCAAACTCATGGGAAAAACCCAATATACAACAGGGAGAGAGGCAGGAGCTATGTAAACGACCTACAAAGGGTCATGAGACTCATGGCCCAGTGCTTTTGAATGTATGCCTTTCCCCAGCTTACCAGCCCATGCCCTTTCTTATGAGGAGTGTTTCTCTCTCTCTCTCTTCTTTTTTAAAGAAACTCTCCTTTTCTATTCCCTTCCAATGTGTTCCTGGTGAAGTTCTTGTCCCCTGTCTCCCCCAGCCCTGATCTACTTTTCTTCCATTTCCTCTTTATAGAAGAGCAGGTCTCCAAGAGAAGACAACTAAACAGGACAAAACAAGATACAACAAGACAAGCTGAAAGCCCTCATATCGAGCCTGGGCCAGGCAAACCAATAGGAAGAAAAGAGTCTCAAGAACAGGCAAGAGCCAGAGATACACCCACTCCCACTATTAGGAGTCCCACAAAACCACCAAGAAAACAGCCCTGACATAGGCAGAGGACCCTCCCGCAGAGGTGCACACTCACCCAGGCCCTGCACTGGCAGATTTGGTCTCTGTGAAGCCATGTGATCCCTGCTTAGTTGATTCAGTGGGCCATGGTGCCCTCCATCCTCTTTTGACTCCTATGATCGTTCTCATGGATCGCCTCATGGTTCTCATGGTGCCCTCCATCCTCTTTTGACTCCTATGATCGTTTCTCCCCCTCTCCCACAGGTTCCCCTGTCTCAGAGGGGAGAGACGTGATGGAGACCCCAAGTTAGAGTCTCTGCTTAATGTCTAGCTGGGGGTCTGTGCGCCTGCTTCCACTGGACAAGGCACCAATCTGTGAATATAGCAGAATACCATCAGGAATCATTTATTTATTTATTTATTTGCCAGTGGTGTTTGTGTTTAGTTGTGCCCCAGGTCTCTGCGCTGTCCTGTCTCTGGTTCCTGGCTATCCACGCAGTGTAGAGCTCCCCCTCGTGGCATGGGCCGCAAGTTAAGCCAAATATTGGCCACTCCTACAAGTTCTGCACCAAGGTTCCCAGCACATCTTGCAGGCAGGACAGATTATAGAGTAAGTGGAGAGTTTTGTGGTGTTCAGGTTTCTCTTTCCGTGCAGCTTGCAGAATAAATACTTTCTTGTGCCAAGAGACTAGAAAGTAGAGGTGAAGACTTCAAGCCCACACCAGCTCAACTTCTCTATGTTTCAATGTATGGATGCTATCCTCAGCAATGGGACAGTTTTCAGAGAGTGGCCTTCATGTGTTGTTTAGGGATCTCCATGGGACCCCTCAGGCCAAGAACTGAACAGAATGTAACCCAAACCCAACCCAAAGCCTGGCTACAAAAGTTGGCCAGTTCTAGAGCTACAGTAATAAAAATTGCACATCATTGGCATAAAAACAGACACATTAATCAATAGAGTAGAAATGAAGACCCAGACATAAATTCACACACCTATTAACACTGGATTTTTGATAAAGAATCTAGAAAAACAATAGGAAAAAAGAAAGCATCTTCAACAAATGGTACTGGTTGAACTGGTCTGCATGTAGAAGAAGAAAATAGATCCATATTTATCTCCCTGCACAAAGCTCAAATCCAAGTGGATTAAGGACCTCTGCATAAAACCAGACACACTGAATCTGACAGAAGAGAGAATGGGGAAATGGCCTTGAACTCACCAACACAGGAAATGACTTTCTGAACAGAACACCGACAACGCAGATACTCAGCTCAACAAATAATAAAAGGAGTGTGAGCTTTAAGACGCAGACAAGGTGGGTTTTGCGAAGCATCTGTGGTTCTAGAAGAGGTTAGTGCCACTAAAGGGACACTGGGGCTTTTGTACTGCTTCAACAGGGAAGGTGCCTTGAGCTCCACATTAGAGCCTTTGTAAACACTTGCTAATGCTTGTGTTTTCATGGTAACCATTTGGCCAGTTAGTCATTGTATTACAAAGCATTAGTTTCAAATTGTGGGAAGACTAACATTCATGAGTCAAGTATTAGAGAGAGCCAGCAGATGTCATTCTTTTAAAGGTACCAAGCCTTAATATCTTAGAAAATCTGTGTGTGTGTGTGTGCAGGCACATGTGAGTCTGGAAGCAGGAGGTTGATGAGACATCTTCCTCAGTCGCTTTTCCTGGAGTAGCCTGCTGGTTGACCAGCGACCCTCCTGTCGGCGCTTCCATAGCTCCAGGATTATCAGTGTGCGCTGCTGCCTTGGGTTTTACATGGGGCCTGTGGGTCTGGACCAGATCTTCCTGCTTGCAAAGCAAAAGCCCTTTATCGATGGGGCCACAGCTCCAATTCTCAGAACATGTTTCTAGGGCCTGGAGAGATGGCTGAGCAGTTCCTAACACCCACATTGGATAGCTTACTAGCGTCTGTCATTCTAATTCTAGGGGACCTGGTGATGCCATTTCCTGGCTCCTGCGGGCACCCGAGTGCTCCTGATGCACATAAACTCATGCCATCACACATTTGTACATATAAATAAAAATAAATCAGTCTTCAAGAAGTGTGTCTACACGTTAAGAGCCACCACACAATACCACACGTGGATACTTTCTTTTATTGTCTTGTAGGTTCAAACATCCTTGCATGCATTTCTTTTTGAGATCCCTTTGTAGAGCAGAAAACCCGCTGACATGAAGGGAGAGGCCAGAGACTACCCCCTCTTCTCAAGAAGGCGCTTTGCTTGGGCATCAGGGATGACCTCCCACTGCAACAGGATCAAAGTGGTCAAGTTCTGATTATCACCTGTTCGGGTGAAATTCAAGTGGAAGACACAACTCTTTGGTGAATTATTTCTCTTTTTCCAGATTCAAGAGTCCTAGGAGTTATTCCTTTATTTATCTCTCTATCCCCTGTGTCTGAGGTCTCCAATCTCCTGAAATTGTGACGTGTTGCTCCGTTTGTTGGGACACATTCATAGCTTTCCTGGCATGCCTGTGGCCCAGAGCTTGTAGCTTGCATGTTCCTGAGCTATGCGAAACCGCAACCCGCTTCCAGTCCTCAAAATAGTTCAAGGAATACTCAGGCTGGGCTCCTGTCTGCTGTGTCACGAATCACAGGACAGCACCCTTCTGGACCTCCTGCTCTCCCTCGCTGAGCTGTTTTGGGTGGATGCTTGGCCTGGCAGCTGACTGGCGCTGCATTACAGACGCTTCTTCATGGCTTACCCACCATGCAGTGTTGACTGTTCTTCTCTGTCTCTCAGGAAACTGCCAACACAGAATTACCCAGCCTCACCTCTTCAAGATGGTCGGAAGCCAGGACAGCCCCTTTAGACTTCACTGACTTCTAAAATCTGTAACACACGGGACAGAGGGTGTTGGGTGTGGCCAACCCTGTTTGTCCTGCTCCCTCCTTCCTGGCATGTCTCACTGTCACTGAACTCAGTTTATATGCTTAGGCTTTTCTCTCCCTCAAGGTGAAGTACTTCCCAGGAGTCTCTGTCCTGTAAACAGTCCTAAGGATCAACCCCAGCTGTGCCCACACCAGAGTTCTCAGCTCTGGTCTCAGTCAGCACACAGATTCAGAACATCTGCTTAGGTTAGTCCTGGGTTATGGCTGCTGTGCCATAGTAATTGTTAAGCCTCCCATTCACTCTCAGAAGAATCCTTGTTGGGATAGTGAATTGTGGGTGTCATTCTTTCTTGAGCCATCCCTTCCTTAACCTAGCTGGAATGAGCTGGGAAGAAGTGCTCTGAAAACCAGTCCGTAGTAATTTTGGGATGACCCAGCATGCACTTCTGCTTACCTTTCTTTGCCTGACATCTGATGTGCTATGGGGACAGTTCTGACCCTGACCCCAGTCCTGATGGTCTCTAACCAAGTCTCCAAGACCTGCCCTCCTAGGTCATCTGGCCTCTTTCACCGGCCTACCCCTCAAGGCCTGCCTACCTCATTGTCTCCCCAGTGCTTTGTGCTTTGGAAGTCATGCTGTGCATATATGTCAAGGTTTTGCTGGGAAAGTAGGGTGCTATATCAGAAAGGTCAAGAGCTTGGAAACCAAAAGGCCCAAATTCAAATTCTACCTTGGGAGCTGGCTGTGTCACATTGGACATGTCACTTCAACACTCAGCATGGAATGGAGTTATTCCTTGGTATGGAATTATTGACTTGTGCACTAGACGATTCTCTTGTTTGCTTAGGCCGAATCAGTTACCTGATGCTAGGCCAGTCTTTGGGAAAATCAGATTTCCGAACTACTTGACTTTAACTGTCAACCGGACATGGCCTGGGATTCATGGAAAGAGTGTTTTAATGAAAAGCATCTAGATCAGTTTGGCTTGTAGGCATTTTGGGGGAGGCAGTTTTCTTTCCTAAATGTCTTTTTCCTTTTTAAAATATGCTTTGGTGTTTTGCTTGCATGTATGTCTGGGTGGAAGTTCCCCTGGAACTAGAGTTACAGATAGTTGCGAGCTGCCACGTGGGCACTGGGAGTTGTGCCTGGGTCCGTTAGAAGAACGGCTAGTGTTCTTGACTAGCTGAGCCATCTCTCCAGCCCACCTTCTCAAATGTCAATTGATGAGGAAACCCAGGTAAACCCAGGTAAGCGCCATTCTCTAGGCATGGGGTCCGGAACAGAATAAGAGAGGAGAAAGCCATCCAAGATCAAATGAGCCAGGATGAGTGTCTTCTCTCTGTTCTTGCCTGGGATGTGACATGAGCAGCTGCCAGACGATGGACTGTGACCTGGAACTAAGCCAAACAAACCCTTTCTCCCAAACTTCTTTTTCTTTCTTTCTTTCTTTCTTTCTTTCTTTCTTTCTTTCTTTCTTTCTTTCTTTCTTTCTTTCTTTCTTTCTTTCTTTTGTCAAGATATTTTATCAACCATCAAAAATGAAACCAGAACAAGGAGCCATACATAAGAGAAGCTGCGAGAGTCATCCAGGGCCAACAGAGCTGATTTTCCACCTTCATACGAAGGGGAAGATGAGCGGATCCCTACTATCCACCTGTTCCATTGCTCTAAGCCCAGACTGCTCTCGTGGAAAAAGTGAAATTGACATCCTTCTCCATCTCACTGACTTGTAAAAAGGATGCAGGGGGTGTTGGGGAGGGGATGTGCCAGGAGCAGAGAAAGAACCTCTTTCAGTAATCCTTTCCTCCCTTTAGGGTCAAGACAATGGGAAGAACATTATTTCAGCACTTCATACTGAGGTGAATTCAGAAGGAATTGGGAACATGTGTGTTATAAGCATCCATATTAATGACCTGAAATATAACGCATACTGGCAAGGCCACATAGACTATAGTTCTGTTCTTCCTTGGATGGAAGATGGTGGCGTAGAAATTTAAGATTTCAGTAAGCTTCTCTCCCGGGTAGAAATCCCCAGTCTGGGACTCAAATCTGATTAAGTGAGGCAGGTTTACATTTATTCTGGTGCATTACTAACATTTTTCAGCCTTCAGAAGTAGCTGGTGTCTCCGTGGGTCTGGCCGGCTCCTGGCAGTTGTGCACTTGGCTGCTGGTGTCATGCCGCCTGCCAAATGCTGGAACGATGTTCCAGGCAGGTCTGTGGCTTTCAGGCAGGGAGGGTGCTGCCCCACCATGCTCCTTCCTAAGGAGCTGCCTACAGTGTATTTACATCTGCTTGTTCTGAAACTGGACCAGAAGGGAAACAGCTGCACCCCTTTGCCCTGTTCAGCTTCTACAGTAAACATCTGGGGTGGGGGACGACTGTGTGCTGATTTCACAACCTCTGCCTGCTACTTCTGTTTGTTTGCTTGATTTCTAGAAGTCACTTTATGCACAGTGTCTTAGTCAGAGAATCACATTTAAAAATAACCTGCCAGATGGACTATTAGAAAACACCAATCCTTCAGAGACCATCAAGTCTCCATCCCAGGGCGAATCTTGAACTGAGCAGTGACATTCTCTGACTGACAGGTTCATGTGAGTGAACCTGTCCCAGCAGTGGCTGCTCCCACCTGCTTGCCTGCCAGTCTTAACTTAGGGGAGAGTCCATCACCTACCATCACCTAGCCTGAGAGCGCTGGTTAAAGAAGTAACTTGAAGGAAGCTTTGCAAGGACTGCCTTGATATTCATGAAGACAACTGGCGCACACACGCCTCAAGGCAGGGGTTTGTTGATTTTTTTTTTAAACTATAGACATCAGTAAGTGAATGTGTCAGAGCTCAGTTGTACCGCACAGCACAGTAAACATTTTGTTCATTTCTTTCCGTTCTACTTTTCTTTCTTTTTTCTTTTCTTAGACAGAGCACTTGCCTAGCATGAGTCAAGTCCTGGGTTTGATCTTTTTTTACTGCCAAAAAAACAAAACAAAACAAAACAAAACAAAAAAAACAAAACAAAACAAAACAAAAACAAACAACCCCCCCCCAAAAAAAAAACAAAACCACAAGCTAGCAAGCAAAAAACTCAAACATTTAGGCACACAGTCAAGCACATTTCTCTCAGTACTGATGTCCACCTTAGCCAAGGCTACCCACTCACTGGTCAGTCTTTCCATTTACCCCTCTTACTATTCTCCCCGTCACTGTCTCCAGAAAAAGCCTCTCTCCCTCTGCTTTTTGGGGATCTAGCCTGGCTTTCTGACTGATTCTGTGAGGGGTAGCCCCAGCAACGCTCACCTCCTTTTCTTTAGTCCATAAGAGGTGTTTGGTTTTTTTTTTTTTCCCCGTTACCAAAGTTATTTTCTTCCCTGGACTCTTCTAGCATTGGCAATTCTTCTCTTGTCTGCCTTTTCTTCACTGAACTTTCTCTTAGAGTCTATGAAAGATAAACAAAGAGAACACCAGCCTCCTCACGCCACCATCACGCCCTCTCACTGCTGTCCCCGGAGTCAACTTTTCAGTTGTACACTCTGCTTGCTTTCTTCTTTATGAAATTCAACAAGAAAAATAAGTTCTTCGTGAGGAAAAGACAAAAGCAGAGAGTAAGACATGTCTCTCACAATAAGAACCTGATATATATATATATATATTTTTTCTTTCTTACCAGCTAGATTTTCTCAAGAACACAAACACAGCTTCAGGAAGAAGGGTTCATTTTGGTTCTCAGGTCCAGTGCATTACACCCCGTCCCGGTAGGAAGGCAAGGCGGCAGGGGCTGAGGCTGGCCTGGCAACCAGGAGGCAGAGAGCGGACGTTTCATCCACACACAGGCAGCGGAAGGAAGGAACGTGAAATGGGGGTAGGTGTAAACCCTCACATGGCTCACAGTGAGGTTCTCTCTTCACCAAGGCTCTACAGTTTCCACCTGTGGGCTGCGACCCCTTTGAGGGTCTAGTGACCCTTTCACGGGAGTTGCATATTTACATTACAATTCATAGCAGTAGCAAAGTTACAGTTATGAAGTAGGAACAAAAATAATTTTATGGTTGGGGAGTCGCCACAACATGATGACCTGTGTTAAAGGGTCACAGCACGAGGAAGGTTGAGAACCAAACTGCTGTAGTGCCGAAAGGGTCCATAACCTCCCCAAAAGGGCACCACCAGCTGAAGATCAAATGTTCAAAGTGTGAGCCCGTGGGGGTATTTCTCAGTCAAGCCATCACATTGCAAGGAGCACTACATTTAGATTGCTCTCACTCCCTAAAGCGGTTCACCTTAAGGACGTCGGACTGACAAGTGAAAGACGATAAACTCAGTGAGTCAGGAGGACATGGTTGAGCTTATTTCTTAAGGGGCATCACTGACTTAGCTCTGTAACAGATTATTCAAGCTGAAATAAACCCTTTCCTTCCCGAGCATCTTTTGGCCACGACAGCAACAGAAAGCAGACAGTGTGTGAGCGTGAGGACCTGAGTTTGGATCCCTGTGTGGCAGACACTTGTGCTCCCAGGGCTGGTTTGGGGAGACAGTGTTGGCTATTTTCACCAACTCAAGACGCAGGGAAAGCCTTCCTCTGTAAACTTTGTAATCAAGGCAGGAAGGTGGCCAGACCCCCACCTGAGGAGCTCCAGCTGCCAGGCACCGCCCACAGAGTTTCCTAACACCCTTCATGGGTGTTCTTCCCAGCCCCAAGAGAGCCCAGCCCCTGCCCTACAAGAAAAATACCACCAATCCCTGAGTTCCCCAAATTCAGGACTTGAAATCCCACCAATCCTCACCCTGGAAATCTCTGCTCTGGAAAGCTGCGCCTACTAAGAAATCCTATATAATTCCTGCCTACTGTCTTCCCCCAGGAGCAGAGGTAGCCACTCCTGGAAAACTCTTTTATGAGATTTGCTGTCTGCTGTGACTCTCATCAGAAGAAGCCAAGAAGCAAAGAAGGGAAGAAGCGAAGATGTGGGGCAGGGCTGAGGCTCCTGAGCTCCTCAGCTCAACTGGGGAGACCTTCCCGGGAGGAGAGCAGAGTCTAAGCTGTCACACGGTAGCACTCCAGTTCATCCAGGGAGAGCCTCCCTCCTGGCTGCAATGCCCCTGCTGAGGAGGCTTCCTCTCAGAGCTGTATGGTTCCTAGGCTTGTGAGGACTTGAGTTTGGTGCCCAGGATGACATACACTTGTGATTCCAGCGCTGGGAGGTGGGGCAGGCGGATCCCTGGGGTGCACTGGTCAGTCAACCTAGCCTGTTAGTTAAGTTCGAGACCAGTGAGAGACCGTGTCTCAAAGCATAAAGCCAACCAACCCACCAAGGCAGGATAATATCAGAGAGACCAGTGAGAGACCGTGTCTCAAAGCATAAAGCCAACCAACCCACCAAGGCAGGATAATATCAGAGGCTGGACACAGGCGCCTGCGCGTGTGTGTGCGCGCACACACACACACACACACACACACACACAGAATGATTCTAAATACTCTCTTCCTCTGGCAGTTACAGATCCTCATAATCCCAAAAGCTTGAACACAAAGAATGCCTCGTTTACAAATTCATACCCCATCTGAGTGTGACCCTTCACAGTCATGCTGAGACTGCCAGCCTTTACTCTGGCATTTCTTCAGTGTCCTCATGAAGCCCACCCTTCATACAGCCAAGCATGGTGTGGCACAAAACCTGTGGTTCCAGATGGTGGGGAGGCTCAGGTAGGAGAATCAAAAGTTCAAGACCTGCCTGGGCTAGAGTTCCAGGCCAGCTCTGGTGATTTAAACCCTCCTCTAAGGGGTGTGTGTGGCTAGGGATGTAGCTCCGTGCAGAGTTTAAAAAGCAAGGTCCTGGGTTCCATCCTAAATTAAAATAAATTTTAAAAAGGAGAGGAAGAGAATGTGAAGAGCAGGCCGGCTTTGCCTCGTTTGTTCTGTCTTAGTGCTCCTGTGCTTTCCCTGGCTCATCAGCAAGTAGCGACTCTCCCCTCTGCTTCCGGCTCTCCCTGTCTCCTGAGGTCCTAGACTGATTCTAACTGTCTTCCATCTTTGGGTTTTGGGGAAATAAGAATCATCAGGTTCAAGACTGAAATTCTGGTCTTATTCTCAGATTGGCTTTTCTTTCAGGTTGTTGTAGCTCTGTCCCCGAGTCATCCTGCCTTCAATGGTATATGTAACTTGGTGTCTGACCATATTTCTCTCTCTCCTTAAAGGATTTATGTATGTATGTATGTATGTATGTATTGCTTATACAGTATTCTGCCTGCATGTACACCTGCAGGCCAGAAGAGGGCACCAGACCTCATTTATAGATGGTTACAAGCCACCATGTGGTTGCTGGGAACTGAACCCAGAACCTTCGGAGGAACAGCCAGTGCTCTTAACTTCTGAGCCATCAATCCAGTCCAGTGTGTTGTTTTTTTTAACTCCTTCATCTCGCATGCCTTAGCTTCTTTCCTTCTCTCCAACTCTGCAGTAACCTTTGTTCTGTTTGGAATGCTTCTGCTCCTACCCACAACTCTTTTACTCCACTTTACAGCATTTCCTAAACATATGCCAAGCACTTTCAAATACTTGCGAAGACTCTTCCTCAGGAGTCTCTTGGGCATCCACGTTAGGGTGGATATTTCCTCCGCACTCCAAAAGAATCTATGGGTCTTTCCAATTATTATTTGTTTCTATGATGCAGTCTCTGGATTCTAAGCTCTGAGAAGACATATTTCGTGATTTATTTATTTATTTATTTATTTATCCATGTGTCTTCCTATATCCATAATGTGGCAATGGGGACATAGTAGGGATTCAATAACTATCAGGCAAGTGAATAAACCAGACAGCTTAACGTTAAGACTTCAATTTTTTAGAAGATACTGCTAGGAAGGCTGATGTTTTAGAGTTGAAAATATAATATTAAGGCAGGCATGGTGATGCACACATTTCATTCCAGCACTTGGGAGGCAGAGGCAGGTGGATCTCTGAGTTCAAGGCAGAACCTGGTCTACAAAGCGAGTTCCAGGACAGCCAGGGTTACACAGAGAAATCCTGTCTCAAAAACCAAGCAATACAAAACAAAACAAAGGCAGTATTATTTCAAGAGTGTCATGAGTATTGATTCCTCTTTTGGAAATTGTCTCAAGTTGGTTTGTAATGAAATATGCCCTCAGTATCCAGGCTTCTATACTGTTTTCTCCCCTAGAATCTGGACTGGCCCAAATGAGCTGTTTTTGTTTTTGAAAAAAATAATCTTCTTTTCATTTATGTGTCTGGTCTGTGTCCACTTAAGCATATGCTAAGTGCATGGGTGTCCTCAGAGGCCAGCTAGTGTTACAGGCAGTTGTGGACCACCAGATGAACTGGGAACCGAACCCAGGTCTTCTGGAAAAGCAGCAAGCACTCTTCACTGCTGAGCCATCTCTTCAACACCATGTGCTTTTTTAACCAAATGACAGTAGATTTCCAAGAGGGCGCTCTGAGGTCACAGGGCTGGAATGTCTTGGAGTGCTTGTTTCCCTTGGAAACTTTGCAGTGTTCTTCAAGTCTTAGGAAGAGGCCAGGTGTAGGCCAAATACAGACCCCTGCTGGCCTGGCTCTCAGCCAGCAGCTAGCATCAACTGCCTGGAGTGAGGTGTGAGACTGAACAGGCGGCCCAGCCCAGGACACCCCCCCAGTGGGAACTGTCCAGCTGAGTCCATTCAACCCACAGGACTATTGGGAATAATGACAAAATAATATTTTGAGCCAGGAAGTTTTACAGCATTTGTCAAGCATCATTGGATAGCCAGAACACCTTTAAAGTTAAAAAAAAAATGCACAAAGTTATTGCCAAGAATAGTTTAAATTCTTGTACAACTGACCTTGGGAATGCATGCTGCCTCATTTCACAAACAGCCTGTTTGAACTCAAGTGTCAGCGGCTGATTCTCAACCAGCACTTTTTTTTTTTTTTTTAGTTATATGCTGTTGGTGTTTTTACATATTTATGTTTAAAAATCTTTAAGTTCTCTAACAAGCTCATACACATCAAATCCTCACATGGTGGATGGTGAATACATGATAGTGAAAAATGGAAGTAAAACCTTCTTTTAGTTGTAACCATTGTGTTTATTAGTTCTTTAGAATAAAATTTCAGAATATATATATATTTGTTTGTTTGTTTGGTCCATTCTATGAAAGGACCATTCTCCAGTCAAATGTTCCATAGCACTTTAGTTAGTAACTGTGCTGGATAGTTTAATGTCAATTTGACACAAGCTAGAGTCATTTGGGAAGAGAATTTCTCAACTGAGAAAATGTCCCCAGTGGATTGTCTGTGGGCAAACGTGCTGCGCATGATTACTGATTTTCTTGGCTGATTATTGAGTTGGGAGGGCCCGTTCAATGAGAAGTGCCATGCCTGGGGTTGTGGTCCTGGATTCTGAAAGAAAGCAGGCTGAGCAAGCCGGTAAACAGCACCCCACGGCCTCTGCTTCAGTTCCCGCTTGGCTGCCTCCCGTGAACGCCTGTCCTGACTTCCCTCCATGAAGGAGTGTGACCTGAGAGCTGGAAGTGGAGATAAACCCTTTCCTCCCCAGGTTGCTCCTGGTCATGATGTTTTATCACAGGAATAGAAAGCCCAAGTCAGTAGCATTGATTCCATTTCTGTCTATTAGACGCGTCTTCATTTTTAAAGTAAACGTAATCATGTGCAGTAAAAATTCATGTTTGTTTGTATATCACTGTGCACATTTGGACTGTTGCAAACAGCTGAGTGATGACAGCCTCAGTTAAGCGTACAGCAGTTCCATCACCTCTCCAGAGTTTCCCCTTCCCTTTGTATGAAATTTCTTCACCTGAAGCAACCTCAGGTCTTTCTGTTTTTTAATGATTTATTTGGGGAGAAATTCCTGTAAATTTTGTCATTTCAGGTAAACAACTCAGTGGTATTTGGTGCGCTCAGTCTGTGCAGCCACCAGCTCTGGTTCCATTGTCTTTCTACAATGCAAGACTTCTTGCAGTGTTCTTGCCTACCCTCGCTCCCACAAGCCTTTGCAACTACCAGTCTGTATCCTGGTTGTACTGATGTATCTATTCTGGATATTTCGTGTAAATGGAATCACACAATATGCCACCCTTTGTGTATCTTTTAACGGAGCATTTTGGAACTTCACTGAGGTAGTGTAACTCAGCATTTTATCTTTCCCCATAGCTAAATATTTCATTGAATGGATATGATCCAGGCGTTTGTCCTGTCCTTATTTTATAATACGCCTGTGAAGGTGTATGCTCTGAATACAGGATGGAGTCTTCTTTTTTGCTTGAGGAACATGTGAAAGCCTTCCATGCCCCATCACTTGCGAAGCTTTTTCTTCCCATATTTCTGTGGTGTCGTGTCTCAGAGTTATAATTTGTATGTCCCCCACTCCTTTATGCTTTTTTGTACTTTCCCATTTTTTGTGGAAGTCTTCCCTTGAGGGTGACATCCAGCAACAGTGACCATTGTTTTAAGAAAAGGTTGGTGTAAAATGAGTGAAACCAAGTTTCTGCTTCTTGACTTTAAGTTCAAAAGCCATTTGATGGGTCTAAGTAAGATTTGTGAAGAAATTTAAGAATTCCTAAATTTTCCCCCAATGAGTCACAGAAAAAAAAAAAAAAAAAAGAAAGAAAACAAAAACAAAAACAAAAACAAAAAACCAAAACCAAGCACAAAAACAAAGAAACACGGAATGGTGAGAGAGGTGAGGTAGCCGAGGCGGAAGTCAGATACTGCAGAGGAAGCAGCTCCGTGACTTCCCTCTTCCTGCCGTGAAGACCTTGTGGGGAGCAGGGGGCGGGGCTTGCGACCTCCACTTCCTTCTGGAGAGGGGCTCGTGGGGAGAGCGGGTCGAGGGAGCTCCGACCGTGCCAAGCTTGCCCTGGGCCTCTCTTCTTTTCCCACGGGGTGTCCTTGAAGAAGTGCGGTGGAACAGGTCAGCACGGCAAGGCCCCAGCCGGCCACCTGGGGTCCTGCTGCCACACGGCAGCAGAGCTGAGGAGCCTCTCTTGTCATGGAGCAAGGGCTTGCTGGGTAGCCACCAGGAACGCGAGAGCCAGGGGCGCGAGGGGTCATCGGGGTGAGGGAGCAGCCGGGGTGAGTGTGCGTGTACTCTGTGGCCGGAAGCGCAAGCGGGTTCGGCCTCTCGGGTGACCCTTGCCTGAAGGTCATTAGACTGAGGTACCATATAAAATATATATTTTGTTCAGCGAAACATCCCAGCACTTTTAAATGAGTTCAGTTAGTATCAGTTCATTTGGTGGCGCAAATGGCCATTGCTAGGAGTTAATAGCCCCGATGTGATATGAGATGTGGTTTTGCCTTCCTCATCCTCACCTTGCACGTTGTGGTGGTTTCAGGATTGCTTAACCCAGTGGTTTTCCTCATTTTCCACAGCTTTGCACTGTGTTAGTGTCCGTCAGTGTATCCCTGGCTCTGGCCTGTTCACTATTCCTCGGGGTGGCTTCCTGAGCACTGGCCCCCTTTCTCATCACGTGCTGTGGCCTTTCTCCCGACCACCATTGTCTTGTGTTCCTCCCCACTTTCAGACACCCATTTTGTCCTCATGATGCAGAAGGTCATAGCTCTGGAAAGGGGTTGGAAAGCCTGGGTCTTCAACACCAAGACTGAATAAAACAAGACCCATGTCAAGTCCACTCAACAAATCAGGGACCAGAAAGCTTTCTCTTGCTTCCTCAGGTCTTTGGGAGACACCCAGCCCTACCACCTACACAGACTCATCCGGCATGTTCCATGAAATGACTTCTCATTGGTTTGGGGTGCTCATTTTCAGATCTCAGATGTTGAACTTTCTTAGAATAAATAGAAAGGACTGTCTCTTCTTCCAAAAGCAGCAGGTTTTTCTAATGTGAGACTCTGCTTGTGGCTACATCATTGCAGCCAAGTGGCTGAACCCCTCTCGTTCTGGGCACAAGGACAGTCTACACTGTCAGAACCTGGGTCCTCTGTGGAACATGGGTTGGCACTGAGCCAAGCAACAGGGGGCGCTGCAGGCTCCTTTAGTCAGACAGCAACCTTGAAGACACGAAAGCACCATTTCAAAGGAAGGGCCCTGCAGGCTGCTGTTAGGAAATGGGATGTGTTTCCTTAATTGCTTTTACCTGCGACTGAGCCAGGGCTTGGACCCCATGCCAGGCAAGCACTTTACTGCTGCTTTCCTACCTTCGTTTGCTCTCCCCTCCTGTTCCCTTTTCTCTCCTTCCTCTCTCTACTTTGAACAGACCCTTCCTGTGTTGCCCAGACTAGCAACATAGCAAGACCCTGGAACTGCACTCCTCCCGTGTCAGCCCCATAAGTGTTGGGATTGGGATCGCATACAGCATTGCCTTCTAGTTTCTTTTCATTTTTCCCGGTGTTAAGAATGGAACCCAGGGCCTGACTGGCCACACTCCCATCCTGGTGATTCATTTTTAAGCGTTGTATTAACAAGCCTTTTCTTTTAAGCTGTGAGAGAGCCCTCGGTAGGCTGAAGTTGAAAAGCAGTCTTTGAACAGTCCAGCATCAGAAGAAAGAAGACACCGGCAGTCTCTCACTTTGTCTTCCAGCCTTTCATTGAGTCAGAAAGCCAGCATGAGGCAGGTCCCCTCCCACCGTTTGGTCTGCTATGGAGTTCAGCACTGGAATGCTTGAATTGTGAAGCCAGCACGGTGCAGTCGGGTTGATGGGAACCCCAGCAGCTGGGTGAATTATTACTTCATTCCTGGCTGAAGCAGCAGGAGGCAAGATGATGAGTGAGTGAAAAAGCCTGTGGACTCCCACGTGGATGGAGGGAACCAAAACAAACATGGAGAAGACGAGCCGGTATTGAAAGCTATTTAAGGATGGAGCACGCAGGAATGCTGCGCCATATTCTGTCTAGTGAGTAGTCTTGGATTTGTAATGGCTGTCAGCCAGTGGATGCAGAATGGCAGGATGGAGTTTGTCCCACCCGCTCTCCGCCCCTGCGCCTGCGGCTCTCGGGGACACGTTCCCAGTTTTGTACTTAAGGTGGCCTGGATCTTGGAGAGGAGTAAGATCCATTACAGACGTAGAGGCACAGCATAGCTCCCCTTTCTGCCTCTTTCCCAAGTAGATCCCTCTCCCCAGGGTGCTGTAGACGAGGGAACTCTTGGTGTGTGCGCTGCTCACACACTTATCTCTGGCTGCTTTGTTTGGAAAAATCCACCACTGGGGGAATTCTCCTTCACCCTTACAGCGCATTTTCATGCTTACATCCATCTCTTCTCTCTTTGTCTCTCACTAGTACCCCCCGAATATCACTGCTTCCTCAGAATCTTGCTGGCTGGCTGGCTGGCGTCCTAGTCCTCGGCTGCTCTCCTGCCACTGTCACTGGGGCAAGAAGCCTGTATCTGTTACTAGTTAGATAACAACTTCCTGCGTTTCTAAAGTACCTTGCAGTTTGCCAAATATGAGACACCCATTCAGCCACATGTTGTCTTCTTCAGTTACACTGTGAGGTAGAATATTCCTTTTATCCTCTCCCCTCATCTTCCTCTCCCTCCCTCCTCTCTCCTTTCAGTCTTCAGAGGGAGAATGTTGCCCAGGAGGGGAGATAATTACAATTATATTATAATTGCATTAAAAAACTTTAAATTTTACTTAATTTAAATATTTCTCTCCAGCTTCCAGGAACATAGAGGGACTGGCTTGCCCGGGTGGCCCAAGCTGGATGGTCATTTGTCGGTGTTGATAAATCCAGTTCCAGCCTTGGTTTAATAGCACGCTGCAGTCTAGATGTTTTACCTGTAGAGGGCGCTCCTGTCTTAATAATGGCGTAGCTGCTGGCACTAGAGAAGTCAGAGCACCTTCTTACTACTGTGTAGTTAGGTGGGGGAGGAGACACGGTGCTCCTTTTATGGACAGACAAGAAACTCATTGTTGCATATTACTTGTTCCCCGGTAACAAAGTTATCTTGTAATTTGTAACCTTTGGTTACAGTTCTGTTCAAAGAGGGAAAACTGAGCTGTTAGCGTGATCTCTGTAATCTCTGCCTTGCCCTTGGTAGCAATGACTTGCATGCTGGAGCTGTAAGGGGTCATTCAAACATGGGGGAAGGAAGCAGACATTCCTTTCCCTAACAGCCTCCATTTAGGATGTATTTTCTGCTTCTCCTGCATCTACCAGGGTCCTAGGGGCCCTGGTTTCTTCCTCCACTTTAACCTCTCTCCCTCCCTCTCCCTTCCTGTTGGGGACAAGCGAGGCGCAGCAAAGCCACCCTTCCCAGCATTTGCTCCTCATTCCACTCAGCCCCTCGCACACCTTCCAGGGCTGGTTCCCTCCGGGTTCCTTAGTCTTCAGTTTCATAGAAGCCTCTCAGAAGAGCTTCACCTTTTTTTTTCTTTTTGTCTATCCCATCTGAATAGGTTTCTCCACAGCCAGACATTTTTAATTAAAAAATTAAATTATGGTATAATTTCACATATCATGAAACCCACCATCTGAAAATGTCTAACTCAATTAGCATATTGGCAGTATTGCAAACCATCACCAACCCTCTAAAGTAACCCATGACATTAAGAAGTCACTCTTGGGTGGTAAGATGACCAGTAAAGACAAATGTTACCAAGCCTGATGACTGGGAATTCAATTCCAGGAACCCACAAAGCACTGTGGCTGCAGCGACCCATCCCTTCCACAACAGAAATAAGTGAGTGTAGGCGCTGAAAGAGAAGTCACTCCCCTCTGACCGTTTTTCCCAGCCTGGCGTCCTAGACTTACTTCCTGTCCCTGCATTTACCCGCTCTCTGTAATTCATTTCCTCCTCTCTTTAACTCTTCAGGCCAGAGGCACAAAGTTTGTTACTCTTCTGGCTTGAGCACTTACCGATCCCTTTTTCCCTTATTCCACAAATAACACGTGGAGCTCCCTCATAGCCCGCCTGGCAATAAAAAGAGCCCCGTGACATAAGGAACTAATCAGCGTTCGATGTGACCTACTGGTGAGCTACCGTAGAAGAAACCAGTCTCTAGGTGGGGCCTGAGGTCCCCATTCAGTCCATCAAGCGAGCATCTTCCCAACCGCCCCACCGCCAGCTCCCCGGGCCTCATATTTTCCTCAAGAAGTTCCTGCCTTTTACTTGAGACCCACAGAGCCTAAGTGCAGAACGTTGCATGAGTTTCCAGAAGATCTTTTAAGGGCTGGAGTATGATACAGCATTAAGTAAAAATGGGATTCTCAGAGAAGCCTCACCCCCAAGCTCAGCACGAGCCTCACTTGGTCACTCCACGAAGTCTCTTAAGACCCTCTTCGATAGTGTCTACGATTGTGCCCATTTTAAAAGACATTCAGCTGGAGTGCAAGGAAGTGTACATTGACTCAGCTGTTGTGACTGCAGTTTGACAGACCAACCTTGCCCTCAACCACTGCTCCTTTGCAGCCGCTCAGACTCAGTCACACAGAGCACAAAGCCACGATGCAGTAACATCTGCAGCTGCATTATTGCTCCTACTAAAATGGCTCCTAACAGCATCATAAACAAAGAAATACACTCCTACCCCACAGCTGCTGTGCAATGGGGCGGTGGCCACCAGATGCCCGGATGTCTGTGGGTTAGAGACCTGGCCTCTGGGTGGCACTAATAGGAGGTGATGGGACCTTTCAGGAAGAAGGGTCTAGTCCTTAAGCCATTGGTAGCAATGACTTGAATTCGGGAGCTGCAAGGAGTCATTCAAACATGGGGGAAGGAAGCAGGTATTTCTTCCCTCAAGAGCCTCCATTTAGGATGCTTTTTCTGCTTGTCCGAATCTACCCGGGTCCCGGGGGCCTAGTTTCTCCCTCTACTTTAATCTCTCTCATCGAGAAGCACAACTCATTGAGGATGTGCTTCTGAAGATAATATGAGCTATTATGGCTCTTAAATTTTTTTTTACATCCCCCCGTGTGTGTGTGTATGTGTGTCTGTGTGTGTCTCTGTGTGTGTGTCTCTTTCTGTGTCTGTATGAAAGTCAGAAGACAACCTGTAGGAGTCAGCTCTCCCATCACATAGGTCCCAGGCGTCAAGCTTAGGTCATCAGGCTCGAGGCCAAACACCCTTACCCGCTGGACTACCTCCCTGGCTCAGTATGACCTCTTGCTTTCTGTTTCCTACCTCCTGACATAACCATGGCTCTTGCCACAATCTGTTGCTCTTCCCAGAGACCCAAAACAATGAAGTCACTTGATTTTGAACATAACTTTCAGAGCTGAAACAAACCTTTTGTCTTCATAGGTTAATTGACTCAAGGATTTAGCTAGAGGTAACACAAGGCTGACCAATAAACCGGCAAAGAAGTAGATTTTGTTGGACATGGGAAGTGAGGTGCAGGTCCATGCATGGTGTGAAGAGCCCCTGTCTGATAGTTCCTTTGTGCTTCCAGAGCAAGCGGCGTTGACCCCAGAATAGGCTCTTCACAGTGAAGGCGCATGTTTTAATCAGGCCTTCCGGGGTCGGAACTAGGAGAGTGAAACACACATCAGTGAAGACGGTCCCCAGAGTGAGTCCAGAGCTTCTGAGCTGTCCCACTGGAGAGCTGGGGCTGCTGCTCATGTAGGAAGGTCCTTTGATTCAGAGGTCCCTCCGGTCAAGAGA
>REGO01000125.1:3036458-3114476 GCA_010120015.1 Rhombomys opimus
TTCTTTCTTTCTTTCTTTCTTTCTTTCTTTCTTTCTTTCTTCCCACATTTCCTCCTTTGGTTCAAGGCAAACACATCTCTTTTGATTTTTTTTTCCTTGTCAAAATTGCTCCACTCAGCCTTACCGTGAATAAGGGCTCTCTCTACATTAAAAGCCTTTCTGCTTCTTAGGGGCTTTATTCTGAAGAGTGTTTCTATAGAAGTGTCTTTTACTTGAAAGATCATGGATCACTTTTCAAACGCAAAGTTGTCTTATCTGAAATACATTCCTACCTGTGCTGAAAGATATAATCAATGCCTTGATCACAGGGGCAATCTCTATCAAAAGTGCCTCAGATTCCGAAGAGCCTCAGGGTAGGAGGGAGAAGGCCTTTGCTGGTGTCAGAATGTGGTCAGAGCTCAGCAACCTGTGGACCTGGCATGAAGGAAAGTTTCAGCCATCTGCCTTGAAATCCCTCTAATCCCTCCGGTGTTTTCAGCATCAGATAATTAACATATTTCTAGGTGCACCCCTGAGTTCAGTTGGGTCCTCTATGTGCGGGAGCGTTGTAGCTTTCATGACATTTTGAAAACTGAAACCAAGAGAGTAGCAGGTATGAAACTGGTTAGAGAGTAGCAGGTATGAAACTGGTTCTTTCGATTGTTAGAGCAACTGTCAAAATAAGCTGAGAGTTCAGATCACCGTCCTCAACGTCCCACTGCAAGGCTCAGAAACAAGTAACAGTCCCCAGGAAGCCAATGGAAAATCAAAACCACACTGACTGGTGCTAAGTGTAGTTCTGTCTCCTTACGTGGTCATCTGGGCACAAGGCGTGTTTTGCGCAGTCAATAGCGCCTGTTGCACTCCCTTTTATGTTAATCTCACCTATGCTAGCGAAGTGCCTCACACATACAACTTCATATTAACTTTAGGTTATTTGGATTAAAGCTTTCACTGATAGATTTGTAAGCAGCCATAAGAAATGACATAGAGCTGTCACGCACTCTTTGCCCAGTTCTGCAGTGGGAGCATTCTGCAAAGCTATATGATAAAGTCATGAGAGCCTTACAGTGATAAAACACGGCCATCTTGTTCAGATTCTTCCGTTTTCCTTGTCTGTGTGAGGTGTGTGCAGAGCCTTCCAGGTCCCTGTGTGTAGGTTCATTGTTTACTCTCGCTCTCCTTCACAGCTGCAGCCTCTGCTCTCCTGCTCCAGCGATTGCTGTCTGTCTCCCACTTCGAAAGCTTAGGCATTTCACTAGGATATATAAGTGAAATCATATAATGTGTAGCCTTTAGGATAAAAGCTCTTTAAGAACCTCAGCATAACTCCCTGGCTAACCTTCCGAAGCACAGGGACTTTTGTTGGTGAGTTGTATTCTTCAGTGCCATTTATTTAGTCATAGTTGGATGGTTGCTGTTTTGTCCTCTCCTTATGGAGAACGCTGCTGTGAGTTGTGTACAGATTTAATGTAAGACCCACCCATTGCCACTGATCTTTCTAAAGAGTAACGAGAACAGGGGTTTCCACGTCGCCTTTCAGGAGGCACAGTCTTCTAAAAGATAAGCATCTTTGCTCGTCCAGGTTTAGCCGCACTCTGGGCTTAATTTGTGTCTTGGCCTAGGGAAACACAAAGGATTTGTTTTGAAGTTTGAAAAATTTGCAGCCTGTTCATTCTGGGCTGCTTTATGGGTGAGGAGAGGTATTAGCAATTAAAAGGAAAAATATGCCCAGGCAGAATGACCGCTTCCTACGCTGCCTTCCTTCCTGCAGGTTCTTTAGCTTATGTGAGTTCCCACTCTTCTGGGCACCCCACTGTTGTTCCCCCAAATTCCTGGGAGCTTGACTCTTTCTTTAGCCATCTCAATAATGTGGGATACATACCTAACGAACGCTTCTTTTCTGTCTGCATGTACACCCACACTCCAGAAGAGGGCGCCAGATCTCATTATAGATGGTTGGGAGCCACCATGTGGTTGCTGGGAATTGAACTCAGGACCTCTGGAAGAGCAGACAGTGCTCTTCACCTCTGAGCCATCGCTCCAGCCCCCCTAATAAACACTTCTTAAAGGATCATTTCATAAGCCTGGTGTGGTAGCACATACCTATAGTTTCAGCACTCGGGAGGCTGAAGCAAGAGAACTGTGAGTTTAAGGGTAGCCTGGGCTACTTTGTGAAACCTTTTCACAAACTCCTGAGCAACCAACAAAGCAAAATAAAAGAATATTTTGTTTTCTGTATTTCTTGTATAACATGGTTCATGTATTATCTAATATATTTTCATTGGATTAAACTGATAGACGCTAGTGAAATTAGTATTTTCCAATTATTATTATCCTAGATAAATATTATTATTATCTTAGGTAGAGAAGAAATCCATGAATTAGAGCGTGCATTGAAAAAAAAAAACAAAACTAGAGGGTGGTCTCGTCATTACTAGGAAGAGCTTTTATTAAGCATAAAAGGCTGTAAAGGCTGTCGTCCAGGATTTCACCCAGGAAAAGCAGAGCTGAGAATTCTGCTCTCCAGGGGCTAGCTCACCTTCTAGCTCAGGAGTAGGGCGATTATGCCTGATGTTTAACACACTCTACATTGTGATGGTTGGAACACTTCATGTCACTTTGACCTGGGGTTGGAGGAAGTGTGATTTCAGCTACTCTTGGAGGCAGTACCAGCAGAGCAGAGAGAGCATTAGAAGTCTAGGTACTTTATTTTTATCAATAACTTGAGGATTTATCAAAGGTTTGAGGATTTGTTTACTTATTCATTTTGGTGTTTGGGGACAGGATTCCTTGGGTAGCCCTGGCTGTCCTGGAACCCACTGTGTAGACCAGGCTGGACACACTTACAGAGTTTACCTACCTCTGCCTCCTAAATGCTGGGATTAAAGACGTGTGACACCATGTCTGCTGGCCTGAGGTTCTTACTTCATGCTTCCCGGTGGATGGCGCATTCCTGACATTGCTATTGGAAATTTTGCTTTTTTTGTTGCTTTTGTTCATGTTCAAGATGATTAAAGTTGAGCACTTCTTTATATGTTATACAATTTCTTTATGTTTTAATAAGCCAGATTGGGCTTTATTCACAGAAATAGATTCAACTGTAAATTTTCTACCTGCTAGGAAAGATTAACACAGACCAGTGAAATGTGCAAAAGATTATATGGCAATTTTTAAGTTTGAATTTTCCTCACACATTGTCTACAGAGATTTCTAAAGCCACTGCATTGAACCGTTGTTGGTGAAACTGGTATGCTGTTACATAAAACTGTCAAGCGACCTTTCAGAATATTAAAAAAAAATTAGGTTTTGAATAATATAAAGATAGGTGTTTGAGTTAGTCTGTGTGCTTCTATGTGATCTGCCAGGAAAGTTGTCCTTTTCAAATTTGTCAGGTTTCATTTTGAAAAGATTATCGCCATTCCCCCATGCAAGGACAAGATGCGAAGGAGCTCTTGCATTCTTGGCTTTTTTTTTTATTTGGTTTTAGAGTGTTGTCATGAGTAGGCTACTGTGTTGTATGGCCTAAGAAGCAGCTGCAATTTATAGTTTAGTTGAAGCAAGTTCTTGTAATAATGACAGGCTCAGCACAGTCCTAATCCATGGGGATCTATGCAACATGGCAAACAATACACTTCCCAAGACGTGTTTAAATTATGAATCTGACGGTGGGCGGTCGCTCAGCTCTGTGCAGAGTAGCTTTGGTGCGAGCGGATGGAGGGGTTTGTACCTGGGATTCAGAACTTTTATGAAGGCCAATACCCTGAAACTCATTCAAGCAATAAATTCACTTGTCTTTGAGTTTACAAGGCAATAAACAGTGAAGGCCTTTGACCTTAACATTTACTGAATACATTTGCAGCAGTTGTGTTTATTGACAACTATTTATAGGGAAGCGTTGGGCCCTGAACTTCCTAAGTTGGGGGAGGAGGAGACCAGTTTTATAAGTCTTCTTTAAAAACAACATTTTTTTTTTTCAGCTATTTGATAAACTTCCAGTTTTGGATTTAGGGCTTAGTTTTGTGTACCAGTGTTTCTATCCATGCGATTAAACACAACAGATAGAATTTCTAATTCGAAGAGGACCAGCAGGGAAAGGAATCATAGTGGAGTTAGAGAGCATCCACCCAAGGGTGCTCGTGTTTTGAAGTTGGAACAGAGGAGCGTGGTCAAGGGCTGGGATTTGTTGTTGTTTTTAGATTCACTGTCTACCATGGAGTAAGTGGCTTCTCTTCTGTAAGACCGTCCAGGTAAAGGGGCTTACAGGAGCCCTGCGCTGCCCGAAGTCTCAGGAGTACGCTGCGACTGCTGTCTGTGTTACACAGTTTGAAGTTCATTTCTTTGATAGGAAAGTCAAAGGCGGGTCTTTCTCACTGAAATAGCTCCTATGGCACCGGAAGGGCAGCTTTTCTATTCCTTAAAGTTGGGAGGGTTCGCAGCTGCTCCTCCCTGTGGAGGGGTGCTTAGACCCAGGGTCCAGAAGGGTAGAGAGGCGTGAGGAGCGCCTGGCACACGGCACAAAGCAAACCTGGGGGAGGGGCCTTTGTGGTGATTCCCCGGGAGCTGTTTCCCCACAGAGCCAACTGCAGTTCCTCTGTCCTAGGCTGGGGAAGTCATGTGTTGGTGCTGTATGAACATGGTGGAAGGAGGGCGGAGTTCCTGCTGGTTCTGTGGGGCTCAGGCCCTGGGGAATGAGAAGGTTCATCATCTTCACATACGGGTAGTCGTGCCTCCCAGCTCCCACAATAGCAGGCCACATGCTTGGTAAATGAGTTCTGCGAGAAGGCAGCCTTGCATATCTTTAAACACACACACACATACACACACACCCCTCTCTTCCTCACGAGATTTTTTTCCTTATAAGAGGAGCAAAGCACTAGGCAAACGGGAGGTTCTCAGCCTCCTCATGTCAGACATTGTGTATCTGCAGACCTGTCCACTGAGGTCCGTGGACCTGGATCTGGCCTTGCTTCCACGTCTGTTTTCAGAGACTGTAGAAGAGAAGAGAGTTTGATTGCTTCGAGGAGAGCGGGCTGGAGCCTGGTAGGTAAAGCTGGGTATGGTGTCAGGTTAGGTTTGCGTAGAGGAAAGGACATGCTTCAGCCATCCGATCTATGCCCTCTTCCAAATAGGATTCCTGTGATGTGGAGCAGAGAGACAGTGTGGATGACTCAGGACATCCATCGACGAAGCCAGAAAAGTAGCCAAGTGTGCCGGCTCAGCAGTTGAGAGGCTGACACAGGAGGGTCACAGATTTGAGACCAGCGAGACCCTATCCCACCAACGCAAGAAACAAACAAACAAACAAAAAAACGTGGTTCCCAGAAATTGGGTTCTGAGATTAAAGAGGAAACTGCCTAGACTCACTCGTTAAGCCTTTAGAGCATACTCAGCACAACCTTTCAGTGTGGCCACATTACGTGAAAATTAGCTTCTCCATCACCGAGGCCGCTTCGTTGGCCTGCCTCTGACCTGTGAGTGAGGACAGCATCGGGCGCGAGATTCCAGGCCTGCACACTAGTGTGCTCGCTCACAAGGTCCCAGGGCCGCGGGACGAGTTGGGCAAAGCAAGTAGCCACGTTCTAAGACTATTATGTTTGATGCCCCTTCCCAGTTCAAGGGCTTATTTTGTTTTAAACAGCTTTCTGAAAGGCAGCCAAAGCAAAGGTTAGCTTCGAATGCCCTGTTTGCTGTTTCTCCGGTCCTGTTTGCTGGCTTCTTGGAGGAAGATGTTAAAACAAAGCTGGTGTGGGGTCGGGGCCAGGTTTTATGCTCACGTACTTTAAACTCTACTTGAACAACAGGGAAAGAATAAAGCAGGGGGACATTACAATGGGAAAACGGCTCTTTTGTACATAGTTACAGGTAGGCGTGAGGGACTGCCTGAGTCTGTCAGTAAAAGCCAGTTGGAGCGTCGGGTGTTGCTCTGGATGGGTGGAAGTTGAGGAAAATGGCACAGTGTCTTTGGCAGACCTCTGCGGTCTCTCCTGATTACACAGCAAGCTCAGGGCGGGGGGACAAGCTTCTCTCTAGGGGGGCAGAGTTGGTTTTTATAATTCAGACGTTAACTCTGGGACACTCACCTTGGGAAACGAAAATCTTGATGCCCCGAAACATCTGGAAACTTCCCAGAAAGCAGTGATCTTAGCCTGTGCTGGAAACAAACCAACAAAACTAGTCCTCTCCCCCCCCCCCCCCCCCCCCCCGTCTCCCCCTCCAGGCTGCAGAAAACAAGTTTGTTAAGCAGCGAAGGGAAATGCCTCCAGCCAGACAGTCTGAAGGCAGGAATGCTGGCCAGGAGATCCGATCCCCAATCGGAAGGGTAGAAGGGGCCGATAAGGCTTCATCAGTCACCAAAACAGGTTTCGGAGGTAAAGTGAGGAGGGCCAGGAAACTTGCGATAGGATCGCACCGGGCTGCTAAATCCTGGCACCCAGTGAGTGGTGACTCAGGGGCACTATTTAAACAGCAGAGTTGGCGCAGGCGTGAAGGCTTCCCCGCGGTCCTCCTGGACTCCTGCTCTCTCAGCTTCGCGGTTCGGTGGTCACGTCCTGCGTGGGGCTGGAACCAGCTGGGTTTCCGTCTCGGAACCTTCCAGTCTCTTCTGGGAGTACACTCCCCTCCCCCACGCAGGCTGGCCTGCCTGTCAGTGTTGGAGTGAAATGGAGGTGTTCTGTGACACACTTCCCTGCTAGTGGACACCCGGACGAGCCACAGTTATGTTTCTCTCTCTCCGCCCTTCCCTTGGAAGTATGTCTTTCTGGGTAGAGGGGTAGTTCCGGACACTTAGGTGCTTTTTGAGTTTCTGGGATTTAGGTATTATGGTCCTGGTTTCTCCCCCAAGCCACTCCCACTGTGGCCAGAGTGGCAGAGGGGAAACTGAGAGGGTCTCAGAAGGTCCCCGTGCCTGTCACATGTGTGGGTTTGTAACTTGGTGCAGACCCACATTTTTTTTTTTTTCGTGGCTCCCATTATGTTGCTGCGCATGCGTGTGGGGGCCAGAGGGCATCCTCGGGGGTCCCCCCACCTAGTCCTCTTCCAGACAGGTTGTTTCACTGGTCTGGGATGTACTGAAGAGGCTGGCTGCTAGCCAGTGAGCCCCGAAACTCACCTCCCCGCCTGCAGGGCCCACAGGCCTCTCTCCGCCTTTGCGTGGACTCCGGAGCGCAGCAGGGCTCATGCAGGCACGTTTCCTGGATTCTAGTTTGGGGCCCCGTAAGCAAAGCAGCCCCAGCAAGGGAAGAGATCAGGGCCCTGCCGCGGGAGCCTCGCTTCGCCGGCGAGGACGATCAGAGTGGGAAGCCCGGGCCGGGTCTCAGCCCCGTCAGTCCCCGGGGAAATGTCAGGACTCCCTGTCCAGGCAGACGTCAGGCGTCCCCCAGGTCGAGTCCAGGGGTGCCCAAAAAGCAGGGCCGGCTCTCGGCTTTGCCTGGGGAGGGCCTGGCCAGGCTGCTGGGCTGCAGTGTGGCTTCGGACCAGGGGGGAGCGCGCCCGCGGGAAAAGGAGGAGACGCCATGCCCAACAGCCGCACTAGAGGGCGCAGCTTGAAAGGACCGCGCCACTCTGAGGCTCCAAACCCGACCCTTTTTAAACACACACACACACACACACACACACACACACACACACACAAACTTGATGTTCCAGGCCCTTCCTCCGTTTCAGTCTCTCAGGGACTGGCAGGCTCCCTGCGCAGAGCCCTCCTAAAGAGCCACGGACAGTCTTAGTGCATTCCACAAATCATCATCATCATCATCATCATCATCATCATCATCATCATCATCCCACATACCCATGTAAAGTTGGATATACACGTCTATGCTCACAAAACCAGACTGTTCAAATTACCAGTAGGAATGGAATCGAGTCGGGAAAGCCTGAACCACCTGAATTATTGAAACACAGATTTAACGCCCAGGCCTGTATTTGCTTTATACGCTTCCCCTCAGCGGGGCTAGCCTGGAGAGCTCTCCTGCGTGTGAGTGAGCGTCAGGTAGAAGATGACAACTTGAAAGACCCAACCTCATGTTAAAGGTGAGCCTTGTTTAAATAGGCCTTTTCGCTCTGAGCAGGGTGTCGGTTAGCTGTGAAGGGCTCGGCTCTTCTCTGAAGTCAGCGTCAGCTTCGCGGGGTCCTGAAGCGGCGACCTGGAGGGGAGGGAGCAGGCCACCTCAGCAGCTCGCACGCACCGTGTCTGGAGCAGGCCGCTGTGCTGCCTGTGCTGTTCTTGGAGCACCGCCTTGCAGTGCTCCCCCACCGGTGCCAGCGTGTTTAGGTGTGAAGTGTGGCAATACTGCCACATGCGGAGCACGTGCTGTAGGGACACAGAAGCAGCGTCCCTTCTCCAAACAGTGTTTGCTTGTAAGGCACCTCCAAGGTGACTCAGGATTTGCTAAGGCCACACACTTGAGATGACTGCTTTGGGAAGCAAATTTTAATTGACTGCAAACAGCCAAAGATGAAATCAGCTCTCATGTGTTGTGATGGACGAATGGACAAACAGAAAGTGGTACATGCATACAATGGAGGCTTACCCAGCCTTTCAGAGAAAGATGCTACACCCGACAGTGTTAGTGTGTATATAGAAATGCCAGGCACACAACAGATCTTATATGAAAGAGGTCTATTGGATGGAGATAGAGAGAGAGAGAAAGAAAGAGAAAGGGAGAGAGTGAGACATGGTGAGGGGAGGGGACACCACCCCAGAGAGGAGAGAGCAGGAGAAGGGGAGAGAGCAAGAGCAAGAGAGGAAGATAGGCGAGGAAGAGAGAGGCAAAGTGGTGGGTTGGTCCTTTTATAGCTTGTGTGTGCACAGCTGAGCTGCGCTGGCCACACACCTGGTAGGCGACACGTGATGACATCATAGGTTACTACGTAGTCCAGAGGCCCACTTCCTATAAGAGAGAGCAGTGGTTCTCAGCCTTCCTAATGCTGTGACCCTTTAATACAGCTCTTCATGCTGTGGTGACCCCAACCATAAAATGATGTTTATGCTGCATGGAGGTGCACGCTTGTAATCCCAGCACTCTGGGAGGGAGAATGCTGTGAGTTCAAGGATAGTCTGGTCTATAAAGTTAGTCCAGGACAGCAAAGGCTACCTCTTCCCCCAAATATATTTGTTGCTACTTCGTAAGTGTGATTTTGCTATTGTTATGAATTATAGTTAAATATCTGATATGAACTCCTGCGAAAGGGTTGTTCAACCCCAAAGGAGTCACAACCCACAAGTTGCGAGCTGCTGAGTTATAACATGGGATTCTTGAACTTCGTGCTTACTGACATAGGTGAGTCACAAAAAGATAAATAGTGTATTGTTCTACTGATGAACAGTAGCTAGGGTAGTAAGAAGGAGAGACAAAAAAAAAAAAAAAAAAAAAAAAAAAAAAAAAAAAAAAAAAAAAAAAGCTAGAATAGCGACTTCCAGGAGATACGGGGACAGGGATAGTTTACTTTAGGGTTACTATTGTGGAAAACACCATGACCAAAGCAGCTTGGGGAGGAGAGGGTTTGTTTGGCTTATTCTTCCCCATTACAGTTCATCCTTGAGGGAAGTCAGGGCAGGAGCTGCTGCAGAGGCCACGGAGGGGTGCTGCTTACCGGCTTGCTCAGCTGCTTTCTTAGAACACCAGGACCACCAGCCCAGGGTGTCTGCAACAGGCCGGGCCCTCCCACATTAGTCACTGACAAACTTGCCACAGCCCAGCCTTCTGGAGGCGTTCCCCTCTTCTCCGTTGACTCTAGCCTGTGTCAGGTTGATACAAAGACTGGCGGGTACAGAGATTATCATTTGCTGAATGAAGAGCTTCAGTCTGGGAAGGTGGGTGGTGGTGGCGGCTGTGCCATACTCACTGCTGCTGGGTCCCACAGTTAACATGGTTCAAATGGGGCTGGGCACGAGGCTCGTTTGGTTGAGTGCCCGCCTGGCACGGACGAGGCCCTTGTTTGATTCTCTGGCTGCGAAAACCAGGAGCTGTGGTTCACATCTGCAATCAGAGCGTGTCCGAGGTAGTGACGGGAGGACCAGAAGTTCAAGGACATCCTTGGCTGCATAATAAATCTGAGGCTAGCCTGGGCTACATGAGGGCCTAGCTTTAAAAAGTGCTAATATGACAACTTTTGTGTATATTTTTACCATAATACAAAATTCTGATAGAGTAATTCTGGGCTCAGTAAGAGTTCTGTGGTCTAAGATCCCTATTCCATGTACGGGGGCCCCAGCATGAATCAGGGCACTCCAGCCAATTCGTGGGGCACAAGAACAACAAAGCCCACTGTCATTGGTTTTTGTTTTTTTGTCTTTAATTCATTCTTTAACAATCCCACACATGTGTGTAACCACACTCCCTCCCTCGTGTTAGGTTTCTGCAGAGCTGAGCTGATGGAGTAGAAAGGCTTCCCTTTGCTTTGGCCTTCTGCTGGTGAAGGACATTGCAGCTGATCACAAAGATATGCACAAGTTGGCAAAATGAGTAGCTGCGCATCCTGTGCTTCCACTCGCAAGGCAATAGCAGTTACAAACCCTAAATTCTGGGAGTCGCTGCTTTGGAAGTTGGCTTGGCTGTACTTATTCAAGGTGCATTGAGCAGGAGAAAAATTATAGCCACCCGTTCTAAAGCCGGATTCCACCGCCTCCCTTAGTGGCCTCTGCAAAACATGGGAAGGAGCCAGATGTGGGCCCTCCTTACAGCCCTCCAAGTGTTTATTGAGCAGCTATGGTAGGCTCCAGGACAGCAGATAAATAAGGCTTGATCCTTGCCCTGGAGGAGGGGACCACCAGCCCAGTGGGGAGGCCGCTCCACCAACAGCCTACCATAATGCAGTGTGATAAATTCTGTCATAATGAGACACGCAGAGATGGGAGAACACTGGGAGCAAGTCAACGCCACAGTACCACAGAATCTGGCAGGCTGCATAGGAAGAAAACAGGTTGCCTAAGACTCAAAGTCAGGCCGTAGGCGGGGACCATTTCCTTCACGTTGACCCCAGGCTTACACAGCGCTCCTCCTGCCAGGATGTGGAACACCATGGCTGGTGGATTCTGGGCTGAGGTCTGTGATAGGAGGCAGGTTGGTCTGTGACATTTATTAAGTCTCCAGCTCACCAGAGGGAAGAGGCAGGAGCTGTTACGGTTTGATCTGAAATGATTGCCAAGGTTCAGAGTGTGGCTCCTAGTGAAGCTGCATCGGGATCTGATGGGCTCCTCATCAGTGCGCCAGTCCATTACTGAATTCACAGCTGGCTGGTGTGATTGGAAGGCACTGCAAACTTTAGAGTGCTAGGTCCAGTTGGAGGAAGTAGGTGTCTAGGCACACACCCTGGGAGGGTAGAGCTTGTCTCTGGCTCTCTCTGGCTCTCTCCCTCTCTGCTTCCTGGCCGCAAAGAGGTAACCAGCAGCCGTGCTTCACACAGATATCCACTCTGAGGTTCTGCACCATTACCCTTAGAGAAACAATGGAGTCTGAGACCCTGGAAAAAGCCCTCCAGAACCGTGAGCCAAAATAAAGTTCTTTCCTGTGCCCAGTTGGCTTTCTCAGGTATCTCATCAGGGCAATGGAAAACTGACTGACACACTGCGAGAGTTGATGAATTGGGTGGGTCAGACATAAGCCAGAGTGGTTAGGACACCAGGGAACAGAGTAAGGTCGGACTGCTATATGCCACAGCCCAAACACAAACCAACCAACCAACCCCAAGTTAGCGGGAGATATAGCCCAATGGTAGAGCGTTCATTTCTTCTGCCTAAGACCAGGGGTTCAATTCCAAGCAGTGCAAACACAAAGCAAAACAAACAAACAAACAAAGAGAAGAGATGGGTCGAGGCAAGGGTGGGGTGGGCAGCTGACAGTGTTTACGGAAGTCCTGGTGCATCCTGGGCACGTGCTGGCGTCTGGACCCTCAGTTCTCACAGCAGCGCTGGGCGGCTAGTGCATGCAGATGAGGTGTCTGAGGTTCACGGAGGCGTCCACTTGCCTCAAGTCATATACGATGTGCAAAAGGGCCACCCGGGGTCTAACCTGGGGGCTGCAGGACCCGAAGCTCACACCGACTGATCTGACTTTCACACCAGTCAAGTATGGTTCCAGCCTTCAGATTTAATGTGTGAATGTAAAACTGATGTTTGCTCTGCTCACTCCAGGAAGTGGTTCCGTTTCAAGTGCGTGCGTGTGTGTGTGTGTGTGTGTGTGTGTGTGTGTGTGTATGTGTGTACTTGTGTGTGGTATATGTATGTGCATTTGTTTATGTGGGTGCATATAGAAGCCAAAGGTTGATTTCAACTGCTCTTCACCTGATTGTGTGAGACGGGGTCTCTCCCTGAGCGTGGAGTACGTCACTCGGTTAGGTGCTTGTTGCCTCCCTGCTTCTGGTGCTACAGTCACACGTGCCAACTTCTGGCT
This sequence comes from Rhombomys opimus, assembly GCA_010120015.1. NCBI lineage: Eukaryota > Metazoa > Chordata > Mammalia > Rodentia > Muridae > Rhombomys > Rhombomys opimus. The sequence goes on from REGO01000125.1 coordinate 3,048,833, forward strand.
AGTCGTTTATGTTTTAGGATCTAAATTCAGGTCCTTTATTCTTGCGTGGAGGGCACCTTGCTGACTGAATTATCTCCCCAGGCCCCGCCTTTCTCTTTGTCCAGTCATAAAACCTCAGCTCACTGTTTTCTCTTCTTAATTCTTGCCTCGTCCAGATGGTTCCTGGCATTGCTGGTGTCCAAACCAAAGTTTCCGTTGTTATGATCACGGCTTCAGTTAGCCACACTCTGCCTGTCCCTGTAGACTTCTCTGTGGCTCCCTGTTCCAGGGGGATGGGAAAGAGCTTGGCCAGGGAAGACCTTGTGCAAATGAAGTCCCCTTCTAGTATACTGTCCTGTTTAGATCAAAACTTACTGTAAAGTGAATAACGATTTCTCTCTGCGGCCTCAAAGGAACCTGCGGTTCTTTTGTTTGTCAGGCAGTCACTTCCCAGTGCTAAATTGTTCTGCTATTCTTCTGGCCTTTGGGCCCCTTGTATTGTTCTAAGAAAATTGTTCCTGGACACATTTGTGATGGCTAGCTTTATGCCAACTTAACGCAAAGTATAGTTATCAGAGAGAAGGGAGGAGCCTCAATGGACAAAATATATCCACTAGATTGGGCTGTACTCAAGCCTGTAGGGCATTTGGTGACTGATGTGGGAGAGCCCAGCCCATTGTGGGCAGGCCTGGTCTGGTGGTTCTGGGTTGTATAAGAAAACTGGCTGAGCAAGTCACGGGGAGCAAGCCAGTGAGCAGCAACCTTCGTGGCCTCTGCATCAGCTCCTGCCTCCAGGCTCCTGTCCTGCTTGAGTTCCTGCCCTCACTGCTTTTGATGCTAAGCTGTGATGAGGAACTGTGAGTGACGTGAGCCCTTTTTCTCCCGGGGTTGACGATGCTTCATTACAGCAGTGGAAACCCACCCCGGGACGGTGTTCTGTTATATACTGTGGCTGTGACGGAACGCCTGGCGGAAGCAGTATCCAGGAAGAAGGATCTATTTTGGCTCATGGTTTTAAGGGCCTTCAGCCTATCATAGTGGGGAAGGCATAGCAGTACAATTACTCTGTCTGTGCTTGTGGCAGTGGAAATGTTCCTCAGACATTGTTCTCACATCTTGGAGGATCAGGAAGCAGAGCCAGGCTAGAGGTGGACATAACATTGAAAGGCAAAGGAAGCTGTGTTAGTCACTATTCTCCCCAAGGAAACTCTATAAAGGAAAGCATTTAATTGGGGCTTGCTTATAGTTGCAGGGTTTTAGTGCGTTATCATTGTGGTGGGGAGCACGGCAGCACGAAGCTGTGATGCTGGAGAGGGAGCTGAGGGCACATCCTGATCTGTAGGCAGAGAGAGAGACAGAGACAGAGTGAGAGAGACAGGGAGAGAGACAGAGAGAGACTCTAGGCTTACTTGCCTTTTGAAACCCGAAAGCCCATCCCCAGTGACCCATTTCCTCCATCAAGGCCACACCTCCTCATCCTTCTAATCCCTCCTAATAGTGCCACTCCCTGGTGACTAAGCATTAAAAAGAACAAAAAACAAAAAACCAAAAAAACAAAAAAACAAAAACTGAGCCTCTTGGGAACCATCCTTTCTTTCTTTATTTTTAAAAGATTTATTTATTTCTACATGAGTGTTCTATTTACATACATGCCTGTACGATAGTAGAGGGCAGCAGATCTCATTATAGATGGCTGTGAGCTACCATGTGGTTGCTAGGAATTGAACTCAGGACCTCTGGAGGAGCAGTCGGTGCTCTTAGCCGCTGAGCCATCTCTCCAAGCCCTTGGGAATCATTCTTATTCAAACCACCACAGGGGCCTATGTCTACTAGCTAGGCTCTAGGTTCCAAAGGGTCTACGACCTACCAAAACATCACCACCAGCTGGCAGCCAAGCCTTCAAGAACATGCACCGGTGTGAAACACTTTGTATTCAGACGGTTTACCTTTGGGTACCCCTGGGCCTCAGGACTACTTGCAATCGAATGGTGAGTGGTGGTCTCCATCATCCTCATCCTAACTGCTGCTCCAGAGAAGTGCTGTCTCCTGGAGGGCGTCTCCCCCACCCTGCTGGAAGGGACTTCCTTCCTTAGGATACAGGCACCATGAGCAGTGCAAGGTGGCTTCCCCAAGGGGCCCTAGGCCTTCACATGTGTGGGTTTCTCCTGCCTCAGAGAGTCAGACCGCAGAAGATGGAAATCTTGTTAGGTTAGGTTAGGTTCTTAGGGCCTGGCTTGAAGGCCTCAAATGGTCACTGAAGACATGAATGGGAAGCAAGCGGAATACGGGAGAATGAGGGATGGGGAGCAAAGCTCCTTTTTATGCTTGTTTCAGAGATTTGGTTTTATGTACTGAAAAGGACTACCGCCCCTTCCTCAACAGTTTGGAAGATTTGAATTCATGATTCTTTGTTCCTCCACTTTCTTTTCAGTGAGGCCAGGGCTCCCATCCTGTGTAACAACAGGACAACCATTTGTGTTGTAACGTGGACAAGCTCTCAGGGGCTCAGCAGTGTGTGGTGGGCCCATGTGAGTCATGGGTGGGCTTGGCTGATGGCCTCCTTTGTAAGTCGCCATAGGCTCATCTGGACCCTGGGAGGGTGTGTGTGTGTGTGTGTATGTGTGTGTTGTCTCGTAAGTGTTGCGCTGAAGCAGAATGTGAGCTGCTTCCGTCAAGGTGGGCTGCTGTCTGGTCCCGCAGCTCTTCTGTCGCCAGTCTCCTGACATTCGGTCAGCCCAAATTGGGGTATGAGAGCTGTGAGCTGTTAGCAAAGTGCAGGTGTGGAGGCTCACATTTGGGTGCTCAGACTGGCCCTGAAAAACACTCGGATCTTAACAGCCTTGCCAATTATGAAACATTAGTTGGGGCTCTTTGTGTCAAACTTATGTGCTCGTTGAAGCCGCAGGTACCGTGGTGATCAGTCTTGGGGAAACACGCAGACAGATGACGCTTTATGTTCGTCTGCCACCTGGCCGCCGGGTTACCTATCCCTCGGTGAGCTGACTTCTCATTGAATAAATGGACCAGGCGGCATAATCAGATGTTTCCCCGCAAGCCCCGGGACCACATACCACCATTTGGGATGCCCAGCCTCCCATGGCATGACAACCGGGGACGGGGCCCTTTCCCCATTGGAGTCGTGGTGAGCCATTTTCTTGAATCTTGATGGGAGTTTGGAAGAAAAAATGACCTTGAGGAGGACAAGCAAGAAGAGACAGCCCGTTAGCAGCTGGCCCATACAACAGAATAAAAAGCGACCTCAGAGCTGTCGGCGCAGCAGCTGGGGGAACAAGCTTAGAGGCCAGATGCTGCCCTGGAGAGCTTAGTTTCCACAGCGTTTGGGCCTGTGATGCTCATCTGAGCCCTCTGTGTGGCCCTGGGCGCGGGGCTTTATGGCTGGATAAAATAACAAAGGCGGGGGGGGGGGTGGGATGCACTCCCGGGGGGGGGGGCGAGACTTAAAAAGTCGAGGCAAACAGTAAGGAGTGGAGACCCTTCCTGTCCGAGGGAACCGCCAACGTCCTCGCCAACATCCTCAGGAGTCTCAGCTTGTCCAGACCCATGCCATCAGGGCTTTATTGGAATCCTGCCCAGCAAGGAGCATATTTTAACTTGAAGCTAGACATTAGCTGGCAAGCTCCTGCTGCTGGGTCACCCTGGAGACTGTCTAGCTTCTTTCAGCGGCCTTGGGGATTGTCATGCAAAGTCTTCCCATATCAACCGTCCCCCCAGATAAATGGACCATACCCTCAGAGGCATGTCGCTGATTTGGAGGAAGGCTGAGTGGCTGGCTGCAGGCTATTCCACTTGAGGTATGTGGGGAGAAGCCATTCTGCATGATGATGCCTGTCTCAGCACTCAGCACCCAGCCCATGCTTCCTGCTGCTCTGTTTCCTGGGTATCTCTCACTGTGTCACATGGCTAGAATACTGATGCCAGGAGCTAATGTAATTTCCTCCACAACCAAGCACCTTTGGAAAAGATTGTTTCTTGACTTTTGAAGACAGAAATAATTTTCTTTTTTTCCTTTTTCTTTGTCAATGTGTGTATACACATATGTGACAGAAGTGTGTGTAGAGGCCAAATGACAGCCTGAGGTATCAGGCATTTCTCTCTCCCTCTCTCTGTACAGTGTCTAGCCCCTGCCGCTAAGGCTAGTAAGTCTCTGGAATCCAGTTAAATTCACCTTTCACCCCTACCTACAGGTCCAGACACGAAGTTCTGGGGATTAGGCTCAGCTCTTCCTACTTGTGCAACACTCCCCTCTTCCTATTTGTTTTAAAGATATTTGTTGTGTCAGGTGTGGTGGTGCTTGCCCTCAGGGGGCAGAGGCAGGCAGATCTCTGTGAGTGGGAGGCCAGCCTGGCCAGCCAGAGCTACGGAGTGTGACCCTGTCCAAAGAGAAGAGAAAAGAAAAGAAAAGGTTTAAAAAATACTCATCCTAGGAAGAATTTCTGGAAACAGGTTGAAGAGGCACCTTTTTAAACCCTGAGGTACAAAGGATGTGATTCTCACATCAGGCAAATGAGCACAGTGGCCAGAAGATACATGATAGAAGCTTGAAGCTGTCGGCTAGTTGAAGTGGTCCCTGGCACGTCCTCTCTGGCTCTGTTCTCCCATCTGAAGGAATACAGGTATGACATACTGGGCCATAGAAAATTCAAAACGTGGGAGGCTAATATGAGTGTGTCTGTCTCAGTGGCCAGCTGGGGAGAGTGTGCCAGGCAAAGGCATGGGTATTGCTGAGGGACATCAGCAGAAGTCCCCTTCCACCTGTGGGAACAAGAGGTGTGGGGCAGTGGCTGCATTCTGAGCGGGTACAGGGCAAGAGCTGAGGCCTTCAGAATGCCATTTGCCATTCATGAGGGTCCAGCAGGAAAAGAGCTGGAAGAATAGACTCCCTGGCCCACTTCTGTCACACTCTTGGACAACCCACCGACGCCTCCCATTGGCTGAGCTCCAGGCTGTGGAAGGGTGGAGGAGAGATGGGGGTTTTCAGGAAGAACCTATTAGTGCGTGGCCACAGCCGATGCAGGCTGCTTGTGGTCAGCTCTCTCGTGTTGAGTATCTGGGTGATGTTCACACTTACTTGGATGTGATTTGCTCTTATGCAAATATAGAACCTTGAGACTTAAGTCCAGCTGCCTTAGTGTAGTGAGGACCTCCAGCTCAGGAGGAGGCTGGCTGGATCACTGTGGATTTTAATGTGCTCAGGGTTACTAGGAAAACATTTGTTAGTAAGATGAGAGAGAGACCTTTATTATGGAAAAAAAAAATCACGTTGGCCCGTGAATAAGGACCTGAATGAGGAGAAGAAGATGGAAAAGACGGTTTGTGGTGGGGAAGGCCCTTTCCCCTTTACATAGTCTTTGTTGCTCTTTTAATGCATTTTCTACAGTTAGAGATAGAGAAGCAGCCAGTTCCCTGGCGGGGCTCAGGCTATGGACTTGTGGCACGCTGCTCCTCTGAGCATCTGGGGAAGGAAGGCTTCAGCATCAGTGTCTCCTGCCTGAGTCTTGAGCTGGCATCCACGTGAGGGTCATTTTAACAGAGCCCTCCGGGTGCTCAAGCATTTCCCCCATAGTCACTCCACAAGCAGTTCAATGGCTCAGTCTCTGAGGTGGTAGATACGGCGACTCTCCAGGACTGATTCGAGGTGACCTTTTAGCTATCTTTATGCCCCTTTGTCTCCCTTTCCGAGCCTTTGCACAAAAAAAAGTGAGCCACAGCAGAGAAGGGGCTCAGTGCCAAAGAGTGGGTGTTATTGTCCTTGGTGGGATGGGTGGAGTGGGTAGAGAAGCTTTGGGTATCATCTGTGCAGACTGGGTGGTGTCTGCTGTCTGGTGGTAGGTCAGGCCTACTCCCTTCGGGAGGAGTCTCTTTTTGTTGTTGTTAGCTCAGTGCAAAGAATTGGTATAGTTTTTGGCAGAATTTGCCAGTCAGGGAGGGTGGACGCCTCAGCCCCTTAAGCTACATGAGGCATAGTGTTAGCCATGCCTTCAGGGATATCTGTGCTCTAGGTCGTGGAAGCTTAAGGCCTGCAGCTACACAGGTAAAGTGTCCAGGCCAGGGTCACTGGACAGGCCATTCTCAAACAGAGCATTTAAAAGTCCAGGCCCTCTGACCTAGCACGGCCCTCGGGTCCACCTTGCCTCTGTCCCCGAGCACCGAGACTGAGTTAAAGTGTAAGAGCGAGATGAAGACAGTACTAATTGTTTCACAACCGAAGGCAAACAAATGAATATGAAAATGACGCCCTCCTGTGGCCTCGTGTCTTTGAGGTTCCCAGGGCTTTGCAACGCTAATGCCTTATTCCGTGGCTGAATCTACATTTGGAGATGCCACCTTATGGGTGCTCGGAGTTGAACTTGGGTTCTCTGAGAGAAGGAACTCTTATTCTCTGGACAGGGCCTCCAGACCCTTTAAGGATTTTCTGTCCTCTCAGTCAGTGCCCAGCATACTCCTGGGGGAAAAAAATCCATACGGATTCTTGGAAGAGAGGAGTGTGCATGCATGTGACATTTATAGCTCTCTTCAAAGATTTGTCACTGTGTAGCATGGGTTTTGCTTACTAGAATAATGAAAATGTTAGGAAAGCACGTCTTCTCCATTTCCTTCCTCCCCCAGTTCTTTCAGTCCTTCTGCAGTGAATGCAGTGTGTGCGTGTGCGCGTGTGTTCGTGTGTACTTGTGCACATGAATGTATGTGCACGTGTTTGCAGAGGCGCCTCAATCACTCTCCCCTTTATTTTGAAGGTTTCCCATTAACCTCAGAACTTGTTGGTTTGACTAGACTGCAAGCCAGCCAGCTCCAGGGATCCTTTGGCCTCCGCCTCTCCAGCACTGGACCATAGGTGTGTGCTACAGGCGGGAGGAGGGGCTAGGCCAGGCTAGAGGGCCTGGTAAGCATGCGTGGGCTGCTGGGGGCCTCCGCTCACATCCTGACGCCTGTGTGCCGAGCTCCTTACCGACCGAGCCCCGTCTAAAATAAATCTTTAAGAGAAAATTCAGAAACGGTTTAAAAAAAATCTTTAGTGGTTCGACACTTTCTACACAATATACGTATTTTGCTGCTAAACTCGTTTCGTGTTAATGAAGTATCTACGAAGGACCCGGAGAAAGCTAGTATAGCCTGCGCTCATTTCCAGGCAGCTCGCAGCGTTGGAGCAGGAGAGAGCCGGTGCGTGTGTGGAAGTTCGGTTTGAAGGCCTGGATGTGGAACAGGCAGAGACAGCAGGGGAGCGAAGGGAGCTGTGCGTTGCCTTTGATGTGAGCGCATGGGTGCCAAGGAGCCTTGGAGGGCCGCTGGAGAATGTTGCCAGGCTGGGCCTTGAGGGAAGTCAGCTGTGGAGAGGCTGGGAGACTTGCAACCTGTGAGTAAAACCGGGGCTCCCTCTTAGGCAGGACACACACAGGGGCCAAAGACAGAAGTGAGCGGCAGCTTGTTTCCTTCCTCATCCCCATGGGGAAGGACGCCTCTCAGAAGGACTTTCTTATTTTGGCTCCGGGAGACACTCACTAGCTGAGAGTTTTAGTTCCCTCACTGTAGGCCGCTGCAATGACCGGACCTCAGACGTCCCAGAATTACCGATTTTGGAGCTGGTAGCTATGGCTTGCAGTAAGTTCATACGTCTGTGTGGGGTTCTTACTCGTGGCTGCTTGAATATTCCTTTTAATGCTCTATTTTACATTTTAAGAGCCCCAGTCCTGCCTGACTTTCTATTTAAAATGTCAGTGGCAAGAGAGGCCTGCAATGCGCTGGTACCGTTGCTACCACCTGCGTAATTTTCCGAGGTCACTCACACTCACACCAGTCAATCACACTGGTAGAGTTTTTCGAGGAATGGCTGTTTTTGCCTTTGACTTCAGTGAAGGGAGGGCCCTTCAGAGTAAGGCGGCATCATGTGTCAGTCACAGCCAAGAATGACAACACGGCTTCGCAATGGCTTTTCAGCCCTTTTCAAACCACCTTCCGGAAGTGTGCTTCGGCAGCCTTGCTGAGATCCCTTCCTTTCCGTCTGACCCCAAGGCCTTCTTCTGAAAGGTGCAGGGCTCCAGAGTATGGTTCTGGCGTGGCCAGGCTCTGGGGCTGTGGCGGCTCCAGAATCAAAACTGTAGGTCCCCAAGGAGGCCCTGTATCCCATCAGCGAAACCCTGTTTCTTCCTCTGGACTCCAGATACGTTTGGTGCTGATGCCCCACTCCACTGCTGTTGAGAAATCTCTGAGGAGCAGGGTGTGTCTGTCTTCTTCATTGGATTTTTAGGACGTTGTCAAAATCCTACAAAGACCTTAACTGATCTTGATCACTGTCTCTTCCAATCCCTGTAAATAAAACCCACCTTTTATTTCTGAAGTTTTCCCCATCTCTTGGTATCTACATAGCCCACCTGAACTAAAATAAATAAAGGAATATCTATTTATTTAATTATCTTTTTATTTTTTCATATAATATATTTTAACCATATTCTTTTTAATCCCTGAACTACTCTCTGTTCCTCCTCACTTTTCTACCTACTTATCTTCATGCTCTTTTTTTGTCTCTCAAAACCAAAAACCAAAAAATGGAAATCAAAACAACAGAAAAAGACAAAAAAATATAAAAACCAAACCAAACATCAAAGAGCCTACAGAACCAAATGAAACCAAACCAACAACATGGAGTCTATTTTGTGTAGGCCAGCTTCTCCTTGTCATGGACCCTGCCCTGGAGTATGGATGAGGTAGCCAGAGACATTCCACTGGAGAAAACAGATTTCTCTATCGCAGCAGAAATCATTTGCAAACAGCTTGTTGGTGTGGGGTGGGACTTGTGTCCACATCCCCTTCTTGGTACTGAGCCCCCTACTGGCTTGAGTCTGTGAAACTCCTGTACATGCTGCCGTAATCTCTGGGAGTCCACGTGCACATCAGCCCTGTTGGGTGTGGAAGATACTGCTTCCTTGGTGTCATCCATCCACTCTGGCTCTGACAATCTTTCCACCTCCTCTTCCAATAGATCGCTGAGCCTTGATGGGAGGGCTCTGATAATACATCCCACTTAGGACTGCAATTACTCAAACTTGATGGAGGAAAAGGGATTATAGATAGAGAAATTTCTTCTGGTTCTTCTACTAAACTGGTGACAAACTCTCTTCTGGGAGGTTCAGGGATGAAAACAAAATTCCAAGAGAATTCTTCCTCCCAAAACACAGTCTACCTTTTCTATTCAGACCAGTGACTATTTTTTCTTTCTCCATCTTCCCTCTGCACCCCTCCTCCCACCCCCAGCTCCCCATGTGGGCTGTTCTTCTTGTTCCTAGTGCTTGGGTCCCTCTTTATCTACTCACCATCTGTGTAAGGAGACCCTGCCAAGATGATCAGATGTGAACTCAGCACCAGAAACATTTTAATTAATTTATGGTGATAAAATGCGAAAAGAAAACCATCGAGGAAAGACCGGGCCAAAGAAAATTAAACACAAGAGGAAACAAAGAAACTAGAGCCGTGCGGTCTTGGAAGGAAGGGCCTGGTTGGCAAAGGGGCCAGCAGGCTTCCTTTCTCTTCCCTTCTTTGCTATTTTAACAGTTCCCAAGTGCAACCGTGGACAGAAGACCCCTAGGCAGGGACAGAGGGGACAAGGAGCCAGCTCTTGGTCTGGACTGTTAAAGAGGCTGTTTGAAGTTGGACGTCTGCAGAACACGGAGTGAAGCTGGGGGTTGTGAGCTCCAGCAGAGGGTGTCCAGTTTTTCTCACGAGCGTTGAAGGAGGGGTTTGTAAGATGAAGCTTGGAGGGAAAACAATAGACCTTCAAATTAGATAGTGTTTAGTTTTTTTCCAGTACTGGGGATCGAACCCAGGACTGTGTGTGTGCCACGTAAGTGCTCTGCCACCGAGCTAATCTCCCACCACCCTCCTGCCAAGCTCTCTTTTTCATGTTTTTATTTTGAGATAGGGTCTTACTAAGTTGTCAGACTGGCCTTGGATTCACTGTCTAGCTCAGGCAGACCTTGAACCTTAGATCTGGCAATGTTTACAGAAGTCAGTATTTAAAGAAATACGACAGCCCAGCAAACAGTACTCAAGTAGGGGAAAGACTAAAGAAAGCTCCTATGAGCTAGCCTTCTTAGTCTCTTAAGACAAAAATAGGACAGCAATATTTAATATATTCGAAGGCAGGTTGGATCATGGATTTGCAGTGCTGGTTTTATTTTTTTCTTTGTTTTCTTTTAGATGAAACAGCTTCTGAATGCTGGGGTTGGGGGGGAGACACATTTCCCAGTTGCCCTTTTCCTAGATGAATCTTGAAGAGAAGAGAAAAAGGGGAAGTGCTCCATAGATAGCCTACAGCAGTCCTACGGAAAGAGGAGATGGCTTGGTTTACTTGTTCCATCAGTTTGGTTACTGGTGGCTAAAATACTGGAAGGAGCTATGTAAGAGAGGAAAGGTGTATTTTGTCTCACAGTTTGAGGAGCTGCGGTCTCCCGGGATGGGGAAGGCAGGGTGACTTGGAAGAGCTCGAGGCAGCTGGTCCTGTGAGATGGAGTCCCAGCGAGCAGAGGGAACTCCATTGGAGCAGGGGTGGGGTAGAATGCATAAAACTGGCCTCTGCAGCTCACTTCCTTCAATGAGCCTCCACCTTCTAATGGTCCAACAGTCTCTCAAAACAGTGCCACCAGTTGAGAACCAAGTGTCAAAACAGGATCCCATGAGGGACACTCAAACTATGATACTTGTAAGTTATGACATGTACCTATAGATTTGATGACCAACAGAACTAGCCTAGTTTAAGTAAAAGAGTGGACTGCTAAGAGCAACTGGGGAGAGACAGTGTGCTGGAGGAGAGATCAGCGGGACCTCTCCGCAATGAGAAAGAACCTGTAGCACAGGTGCCTGTTGTTCTAACTGAAGAGGGAACGACGTACAACTGGATAAATAAGATAAATGTGTGTCAAACCTGGTACTAGATTGTTTATACAGCTGATTTCGTAGACTAGCTTTTTCAGAGCTGTGGCTTCGTACCATGTATCTGAATGGGAGGGACCTAGGGAGGTAGTTCCTTTTTATTCCTTGAAATGTGCGTGATCAAGCCTCCTCTTCAGGGTTCACGGTGTGGGGTCTTGGCACGTGCATTTTAGAAAAACTTGCACGCACTCTGATCTGCATGTCAGTGCAGTTATTCTTCCATAGTTCTCCCTTTACTGAGTGCCTCCAGACACTGCCCTGCCTGTGTTGGGGGACACATGGCCAGAGAAAAATGTCTCTTATCTCACAGAGGTATGATCTTGTGTAATGGGCCACCTTTTAATTTTCTCTTAAAATTAAAATACAGTTAGTGTGAAAGTTTGGGGGACTTCCACAGCCTCAGTTTCCTCACCTGTATAACAGGATCATGTCCACTGCATTTAGGTGGGCAGGGTAGGTATTTGGTAGAATGACAGAAGTGAAAGAAATCTCTTTAGAGCCTAGGATTTTGGGAGAATTCCGTTAGTGGGAATTCTGTTTAGCTGTTTGCAAGAGGTGACGCCCCTAAAACTTACTAAGATACGAATGATGGCAGCTTGGGTGCTGCTGACATTGCCAAAAGAGACCATTGGAATATGCCCTGTCAATATTGGGTTCCACTGACATTAAGTAAATTCTGCCAGTCAGTCAAGCAGTAATGTGCACAGGGATTTGGGAAGGGCACCAGAAGCCTTTCGTGGTCAAGACACAATTTCAAAGCTGAAACAAAGTGGGTCTGAAAAGAGGGGAAACAGGCAACAGGCCCGGAGTCAGAGAGGGGCTTTCAGGAGCTTCTGCCACACCTGCTTTTGAGGTTTCTTGTGTCGATCTGCCAGTGTTTCCATTACCAGGCTGCCAAGAGGTGACCAGCCCAGCTCGCTGGGCAATAGCCTCAGTCTTCAGCAAGGTTCCCTGCAGACAGAAGTCAGTACACCAACGATTTTCAGGTAGAAAAACCACAGCATACTCTAGAGTTAGAAGACAACGGGAAGCAATTGATTGGATTAAGGTAGGGACAGACACGCTAACAGCAGAAATAAAGCCAAAGGCTTTAAGAATGAGGTGTTTCATATCTTCGTTATCTAAGAGGACATATGACCTGCCGTAGGCACAATGTTCAGAGACATGTGTGGCAGTGCCACCCATGGAGAAGGTACACAGGATGTCTATCACAGTGGAGTGTGTAACAGCCCCAAACTGTCTACTACCAAATACCTGTCAACAAACAGTACAATGGAAAAGCAGTGATCGTGTAACCACACAACAGAGCTGCACAGTAACGACAACAGACAAACCAAGCACAGGTAACAAAGTTGAGTCTCACAAATGATACAAAAGAATACATCTGCTAAGTCCCTTTACCTGATGTTTGAAACGGGCAGAATTCCTTTAGGTTGTTAGAGGTCAGGATGGTGGTCACCACGGGCAGCAATGGCAATGCTCTGCTGGGGTGCTCCTCTATCCGGATGGCTGAGTGGCTGGAGCGCTTCAGTTTGTGCAAATTCGCCCAGGTGCATGCTCCCTGCCATGTCCTTGCGTGATGGTGTGCTGAGCCTCAAGGAAAGGCCACGTTTCTCTATCCATCGCTGTAGACTGGTTGTGTGCATCGTGGGTTTCTGGCCACCGAGATCATCATCACATCTTCTTATGTCTGTTTAAACACTCGATCGAATGTCTGCTGAACAAACGGAGAGTGTGTCGGAACTGTTCTCTGGGGTGGACACGCTCTTAAGAATGCTAGGGGGTTTAAGGAGCCCCAAGGCTGAGGAGATACACGGGTCAGCAAAGACCCATGTAAAAAAAGGAGTGGCATGTGCTGTAACCCTGTCACTGAGGAGGGAGAAGCAGACTTCCGGAGATTACTGGCCGTCTCAGAAAACAAGGTAAATAGAGCCTGACGGATGACGCCTTAGAGACCTCTGACCGCCATGCACATGTGCACACATGTGCAAGTGTACCCTCACACAAGTACATCCACATGAAAACACACACACACACACACACACACACACACACACACACACAGAGAGAGAGAAACGGCCTCCATGGAGCTATTTCTGTCCTCAGAGTTTCATTAGCTAAACCACTGTCAGTCATTTAGGAGGGGCCCATACCTCCTGTGTGCCATCTGGCCTAAATCTCCACGTGCAAGCACCTGGTACTCCTCATGGTGTGGAGAACAGCCCAGAGGAAGGGTGATGGGGACCTCCCGTATGGAGCCCTCTGTCCCACCGCTCCGCTGAGCTGTCATTAGGCCCAGCTCAGCTGAATCTTTGATGTCTTCTCTGTGTAAATGCAGCATGATTATTTTCTCCTGTTCTTTGATGAACAAAATGTGAGGGGAGATGTTTGACCTGGGGCCATGGCTTGTGGCAAGGCAGGAAATGCCTCATCTTGTTGGGGTACATAAAAGGGAAATTAAAAGGTACTGTTAAGTGGTACATGCCAACTCTCAGGTCTGCCAGACATCTTCCAGGAAGTGTGACAGTAATACAAAGTTGCAAAGAACAGATCAGAGTCCCCCATTTCCAGTCCAGGTGGACTCTCTTTTGTCCTGCGCAGGCTCTGCTAAATTTATTAGCGAGGAATCCAGAAGCATCAAGTGCTTGGGAGGTGACTTCAGCCACATAAAGGTCGGCTGAGGTCCTTTTCTCACTGGACTGTGGGTGGAGAGTGTGGCAGCCTGGACCTAGTCCTATCACCATGCAGACTGACTAGGTTTTACTTTCCTGAGGTTCAGGCTACATTACACAGCTCAAGTCTAATTGGCGGCACAATATTAAAACTTGTGTACCCAGGAGCGCAGGCCTCCACAGTGTGACTCCCTGTTTTCTAAAGCCGCCTGCACTCTCTTGGTCCTAGTGAGATCAGTCAGGAAGTGTGGCAAGTATGGGAACGGCACTGCAGAGTTGTGCTAATATCCCGATGGAGTGAGACGCTCTCTCCAGGCGCCTGGGAGATCCATTTCTTTCTCATGATAAGGTTGCTTGATCAGTTCACATAATATGAGTGTCTTTTTTTTTTTTTTTTTTTTTTTTACCAAATAACAATGATATTTTCAGGGGAGAAGTCAAGAGTGAAATCTTCCCTCCATGGGTGATGTGGTGGGGAGGACTCATCCTGGAGGACCAGACTCTGTAGCTCTTACGACCCCACTCGGGAGTCCTTGCCAGTCCTCAGTGTCATAAGGACAGCCAACTTCAGGGTCCTCCCCGTGAGGCACGGTGAGGGGTCGGTGATCGGCCAGGACCGAGAAGGATGGATACAGGATTGGGGGTGGGGAGGGCAGAAGTTGGGCGGAATATTCTAAAGATGGTGGGTGCTGAGAGAGGCAAGTGTCAGGTGATTGGCACTTGCTTCTGACAGCTCCCCTCTTCCTGCTCAGAGCGCACTCTGGAGCAGCGGTCCTCCACCCTTGCCACGCTGCGCCGACTCCCGACCGGAACATTATTCCGTTGCTACTTCACAACCACAATTTTGCTACTGTTATGAATCGTAATGTCAATATCTGATCGTGTCCCCTGTGAAAGGGTTGCTTGACCTCCAAGAGGGGTCGCCACCCACAGATTGAGAAGTGCTGCTCTAGACCCATTTCCAGGGTGACAAAAAGACTGCTCATTTTCCACATGGCTCCAAGGGTCAGCTCCCCTGCCGCATTGGAAGGGTGAACCCTGCAGACTTCCCACCGATACCGTTAGAGTCCACACATGCTCCCTGAAGGACAAGTGGTAAGCCTCGCTCACACTAACGCCCAGACATCCTCGTGGTTGAGGTGCTAAGACAAAAGCTTGGTTCCTTGTTCCTGGAGGCAGAAGGGCGGAGGAACATTATGGAGAAAAGGCAGCCAACTGAGGCCTTCAGGATTCTGGGATATTTCTGGAAGCCCGCCATCCTCTGTGAAAGGCGGACACCAGATTCTAGAGCGAGCTCTGCTTTTACCCTTGTGGCTGCCAGCAGAAGCCGGAGGAGGAATCAGAAGGTCCTAGGCTATTGGGATGGCCCCAAGGGATACTCACCTCCTGGAAGATCCCACCCTGTGGAATGTCCCTGAGGGTTGGGCAACTGAAAAACCTCATTCACAGCACAGCTGGGTTAGCACAACTGTCGCTAGCAGATGTAGTAAATAGTTGTACTTTACCCATGAGAACCTATTTCTAACTTGATCTTTAAAAACAGTGACTCATGTCTGACCTTGGGGATGTAATTTGAAGGCCTTGTGCTGGACTAGATGTATTAGAAACACTTGTAGTATTTGCCTCTGGAGTTTGTGGCTTTCTGCTGCAGATCTGTGTATTCATGGGTAAAATGCTTTTGAGTCTTCAGATCAGCTTGGAATTGACTGAAGAACTAACTTTCAGCATGAGCGCACACATGTTTGATGGGTATGCTGGCTTAGGTGCCATATAGCAGGTCTTGGGGCCTTCCTTCCTTCTCTCCCTTCTTCCCTCCTTCCTTCTCTCCCTTCTTCCCTCCCTCTTTCCTTCTTTCTTTCTGCATGTATGTGTGTGTTCATGTATGTAATGTATGTATGCATATTTATATGTGCATATTTACGTGTCTAGTCTAGCTGGCCAGCTTGCCCAGGGGATCATCTGCCTGCCTCCTGACTGGTGAGATTACTGGCTGGCATTTATATATATATATATATATATATATATATATATATATATATATATGTATTTTATATTTATTTATGTTTATATAGGTTCTGGTAATCAAAACATTGGTCCTTATGCTTGTGCAAGGCTTTATCCACAGAGCCATTTCCCCAGACCCTCTTGGGACTTCTAAGGGACTGCCAACCTATCAGCTATGGTTTCTTCAGTGCCCTTGCTGGGGTAGCCCCCAGCCCGTAAGCTTGTGGGGTACTTGGCCTGCACCCATGGAAAGATGTGCTGTGTTCCTTGCTGGCTCCTGCCCTCTGGGCTGAGATTACACTGACCAAGCTCAGCTGTATTTTGCTTTCTGCCTGGGTGGGTACGAAAGGACCAGGTTTCTTTTGGG
Source organism: Rhombomys opimus (assembly GCA_010120015.1). Taxonomy (NCBI): domain Eukaryota; kingdom Metazoa; phylum Chordata; class Mammalia; order Rodentia; family Muridae; genus Rhombomys; species Rhombomys opimus. Next base: position 3,064,796 of record REGO01000125.1, read on the forward strand.
TGGGGAGGAACATTCCTCTCCTCCTCTGGGGGAAGGTGGTATTTACGTGTCTCAGGAAAGACCTTCCCAAAAGATAACACAATGCTTTATGCTCTGGCGTCTGGGGTAGAAAGTGAACAGTTTAAGCTGTCCTTTCTAGCCTAAAGTCCTGTCAGGGGAGCTGAGAGGGGGCCCAATGTCAAGGAGCCCTTCCTCAGATCCAGGATGTGAGGCAGGGACACTGTCGAGCTCTTCGATATGGTAGCCTTGGCACTTTATAAAAGCGTACCAGCGCTGAGTTCTACCCCAGACCAATTAAACAGGACTCTGGGTGGTGAGGCCTGAGTCTTGGTATTTTCTTAATGTTCCCCGTGGGATTTTAATGTGTGGCCAGGTTTGAGAGCCACTCAAGAGATTACGGAAAAGCATAGGGTAGAGGGTGGGAGTAGGGAATGGAGGGTGGGGTGAAAGTGGGGCGTGGGGTGAGAGTGAGGGGTGGGGGTGGAGGGTGGGGTGAGGGTGGGGTGAGGGTGGGGTGAGGGTGGGGTGAGGGTGGGGGATGGGGTGGGATCATAAGTACCTAAAGTTGAGTGGTGGTGGGGGAAACGCAGCTGCTTGTTGAGTGCTTTTTAGGGTCGGGTTTGTGGCAGCCACTTGCCTTCTGTTAGCTCGCAACACCCACAACAGTGCCAGGTGATGCGTCACCCTCTCCACCTTCCAGAAGAAAAATCAAGGCTTAGAACGAGGAGCCGATTGGTATGGAGTCCTTGAGTCAGGACGTGGCAATAAAGGACCCACTGAGGACGAAGGACCACAGGCTTTGCGAGTTGGCATATATGTGGCTATGGTAATGGGCCAGGTAGAGACAGGCAGCTCCAAGGCTCAGTTCAGGGCACATTCCAAGTGCTCCTCTGCTCTGCAGCTTTCATTGGCCCTTCTTGGGTTTCCTGCTGCTTTTATTTCCCAGTTCCTATTCCGTGTTGCTTCTTCTTACTTTCAGAAGATATGCTTGGCCAGAATTCATTGTCGTCCTGTCCAAACATTCTGTGCCTCCTGTCCTGCAGAGGTGTGGCTCTGTCTTGCCACATGGGCCAGCCTGGAAGTTGGGTGAGTTTGCTCCCCATCTACACAGTGATTTCCTTTCCCTGTGGATGGCAGAGCTGCCTCAAGAGTTAACTCCTGATCATACCAAGGCTCTTTCCTTTCTGCAGCTTAGTGACATTTCCTTCTCTTATCCCTACTCATTTAAAACTAGGACTAAGCCACACACACCGCGGCTCTGCTCTGCAAAGTTTTGACTTCTAGGAGCATACTGATTGTGTGTGTATGTATATATATATATGTATGTGTGTGTGTATATATATATATATAATAAAATACAATTTTTAAACAAATGGAACCAGGGACGGAAGAGATAGCACAGCAGTTAAGAGTGCACACTACTCTCCTGGAGAAGTCTCACTCTATCCGCACACCAGGTGGCTCACAACTCCTTGTAACTTCAGCTCCAGGAGCTCTGACTCCCTCTTCTGGCCTCTGTGGGCGTCTGTACTCACACGCGCCCATACACATGCACAGATACACCCAAATAAACATAATTAAGGAGTAAAGGTAAATCAAAAAGTGAAATCAACTTTCACTTCTTTCTAGCAAGAACTAGAAGATAAAACAGCACCCACATCATGAAGAGGAACAGAAACAGAACTTAACTGCATTTCAAGTGAGCAATCCCCTACAGTAGAATTGGGGAGGCCTCAGAGAGGCCTGTGGGTGCTATGCCTTCACACACTGGCAGTTTGAGATGGGACAACTAGGAAGTAAGTCTGGAATTGTCCACAGTAGGTGCGTTTTTAGGGAAAAGCCATTGTGAAATCGTTTGAGGTATCACAGAACTGAGTAATTAGGAGATTGGCCCATGCCATTGGGAACAAAGAGCTATAGACTCATCCAGCTGCTTATGTGGAATGGAAGTCAAGAGAGAGCCTATGTGGATGAAGAGATGGCTCCATGTTAAGAGCACCGGCTACTCCTCCGGAGGATGCAGGCTTAATTCCCAGTACCCACATGGCAGCTCACAAGCACCTGTAACTCCAGTCCCAGGGAATCTGACACCCTCTTCTGGCCTCAGTGCACCAGGCATGCAAGGACCACATGGATATGCACACAGGCAAAACATCCATAGGCTAAAAATAAACAATAACAATAAAAGAAGAAAGAAAAGACAACTGGAAGGGAGCAATTGGAAACAGATGCTTTGGTGTGGATTCAGCTGTGTATGTACATGAGTGTTGCATGTAGCTGCATGTAAACATGCCTACTTCATAGCTTTGTCCACTTCAAAGGCCAGGAGGCACTTCAGGCCATGGCACGCAAGTCATGGTCTCCTATACTGTTCACCACTCAAAGCAGTCAGGGTTCTTTGAGGAGGTGGTTGGTCCCATGGCTGTGGCAGGTATAAGATAATTTTTGAAAGAGTGGTATGGACTATAATATTAGTTTGTCTTCTGTTGCTATAATAAAATACTCAAGCTCTTGCAGTTTATGAAACAAAGAGGACTGTTTAGCTCCCAGTTTTTCAGGTTCCATAGGATGGAATTAAGCCTTTTCTTGGCACTGGATAGAGTCTCGTGGCCAGTAGCATCACAGCGGTGGGAAGATGTGAGAGCAATTAAATATTCGGACAGGAAGCCGGAGAAGTCAGAGGCCGGCCATACTCTTATCACAAGTCACTCTTGGAGCCTGGACAAAATCCTGCAGAAGGATGTTAATCCCTTCTGAGAGACATCCAGCCACCACCCACTGGGCTCCACCTCTTCAAGGCGCTCCTGTTAAAACACATAAAGATCAATTTTCTAGCACATAAACCTTGAAGGGATACATCCAAGCCTTATGACATCTTATCAATGTCATAAGGATACATAGCCAGCATGAAAGGATTCCTAATGGTTAAATCAGAGACAATTGTAGCAGTAAAGGCAGCAACGAATTACAGAACACGGAAGACAGAAGAACTCAAATGCTCACACTGTTAACATGACAGGTAAATAAAAAGGTCCCTGGAGAATGGAAATCTCAGTAGAGGAGTGCCAAGTGTCTGTTAATAAATGTAGAAAGAGGGCCTGGAGGGATGGCTCAGAGGTTGAGAGCACTGGCTGCTCTTCCAAAGGTCCTGAGTTCAATTCCCAGCAACCGCATGGTGGCTTACAACCATCAGATAGTGAGATCTGGTGCCCTCTTCTGGTGTGTAGGTGCACATGCAGACAGAACAGTGTATACAAGATATAAATAAATAAATGTGGAAAGAGCTCAGCCAGAGACCATTTGCAGAATAGCCAATTTTGCAGCAGTCAAGGTAAGATTGCTTCTAGAAGTAATCATTGAAAGATGCTAAATCTGGAAGAGAGGCTTTCACAAGAAGCAGAGTATCTGTTTAATCCTAAAATATGTCTCCAGATTAGTTATTAATAGCAAGGTGAAAAATGATAGTTATATCCACAGCAGAGAAATGCAAATCACCTTGACTGGAATCAAAGCCGGTGTCTGTTGCAAATAAAGGGCTTGGCCCTGTGGCCTGCCAGCAGCGGCACTCTAAGCGGACACAGCTTCTCCTGTATTGTTTCTGCTGGAAAAAAATCAACCTGAATCTCATCAGGAGGAGACAATCCCAGGTGAAGGGGAAAGAGGATGTCGCCTGTTGTTCAGAAACGCCTATGGAGACAAACAAGGGCAAAGGAGCTCTCCAGATTAGAGCTGACCAAAAGCCGTCACAAGCAAGTATTATATGAGGCTCTAACCTGGACTCTGCAGTACAGATGAGTTTGGGTCAATTGAGGAAACTGGACTGGGGTGGTAAAGTATGATATCACTCATGAATTTACTGGCACTGTGACTATATTATAGTTATGAAAGAGACTACTCCTGTTCTTAGAAAATATAAACTATATACTGAAGTTTTTAAGGACGAGTGGTCATGTTGTATTTATTCATAAGTTGCTCAAAAAATACTTCTATACATCACACACACACACACACACACACACACACACACACGGTCCAGGAAGCTAAGAGTGGGTTGGATCCAAGGGTTAAACTACAGCCTTCAAAGGCCCAAGTCTACTGACCTATTTCTCCCAGTTAGGCCCTTCTCTGAAAAGCTCTATAGCTTCCCAGAGCTGCCTGTCAGGGAGCAATCATTCAAAGCTTTTGGGGTGACGTTTTTAAGATCATTTTATAAATTTTGATCACACCCAAAGCCATATGGTAAAAGATTCTTTCTATAAATAAGTCTAGCTAGTGGTAGAGCGAATAAACTCTGGCTGCCCTCGAATGGCCTCAAAGCCTTCATGCCCGACTCCCGGCTGAGGTCCAGACTCACTTGTCTTGAGGCTTCTGGTGCTTGCTCTTTGGCTGTTCTCAGAATTGCTTCACTGTCCCACTGTCTGTCTGTCCTGTGGGTCTCTGTGCAGGCTGTCCTCGCCTCTGTGGCATACCCTTTCTGCGCTTAGAATGAGAAGCCCAGTCAGGACTCAGGTAAGAACACCTCTTCTACAGAGCTCTAACTCCAGTCTAGACAGAGGGAACTCTTCCTCTTGTCCTCCTGGGCAGGTGTGTTAGTGCCATGGCCTCCAAGTGTCACAGCGTCTCTCCTCTCTGTGTCTCCTACTATCTTTCTTGGAAGCAGGACTCTGTGGGGTATGTGCAGGGCAGAGGGACCTCCCTCTCCTAGATGCAGCCTGGCTCCGAGGCCCTTGTGATGCAAATGAGCCACTGGGAAAGGAGTCCTTGTCTTCCTGGAGCCCAGGAGGTTGGAAAGTGAATCTAGAGGAGCCAGGTTTTCATTTTTCTGTAAAATGCAATCTGTAAGCATGTCACAGACACAGAGGCAAGATCCTTGGGTTTTTCACTCTGTCCCTCTGGTCAGATTGATACTCAAACTAGGTGAGTGACAAGTTCCCACGGCTGTCTACTTTTTCAGTGTTTTGGTTGAACTAGGTAGGGTTGGCTCCTTTCACTTACACCTAACAGAAGCCGACCCAGTCATTGGTTGTTCCGAGTGTTTTAAGAGCAGGCAGTTGCCAAACACTGCCCTAGGCACGGTGAATCCATGGGCCGAGTTTCTGAGCATCCTTGGGCATGCATGCAGCTTGGCCGGTTCCATTTAAATCTGCTACCTCAGGGAGTAGATGCTTGTTGAGCTGCACCAGGCAGGACATACTGCTTTTGGATGGCATCTGTAGAGAGCAGGTTTAACAGGGACCCGTAAGTAGACAGGACACAGTTGGGAAAACATGGGTCAGAAGTTGAAATGGTGGCATTTCTGGGACATTTTTTTTCCTTATTAGTGGGGACAATTAATTCAGGGTTAACCCCAAATATTATGGTTACTGAAAAATTAAGTTTGGGCTGCTGCGATGGATCACTGGGTAAAAGTACTCGCCTTGCAAGCGGGACAACCCGACTCTGACCCCAAGAACCTATAAAAACAGTGTGTGGCAGCTTGCATCTCTCATCCCTGCCTGCCTCTGGCGAGGTGGGCGGTAAAGACAGAATCACCAGAAAGCTTGTGGGTCAGCTTGCCTGCAGTACTCAGCACAACCGAGACGAGAGAGGTCCTGGTGAAGGAGTGGAAGGAAAAAGCTGACTCCCAAAATGTGCCCCGTGGCCTCTGTACACATGGCATAGCACTATGCTGGCCTGCACGTGCGTGAGCGCGCGCGTGCGCACGCACGCACACACACACACACACACACACACACACACACATTCTAAAATGGTATGCTTATTTAAAAAGGTATTCTAAGAATATTTTTGAGAACTTCACAGCACTATTGAGGACTCCTAATGGTGTCCCTGAGCCAGGGTTGGAAGTCAGAGGCCAGTCCATGTCTCTGAGTCACATGCCCGACAGCTATCTTTCAACATCCTTGCCATGAAAAACATCATGGTTTAATTCCGAAGTTCTATTTTAGATTGGCTTTCTCAATGACTTTAAACCTTAAAATAGAAGTGTACCCGGCAGACACCTCATTTTTCAGTATAGAATTAGGTTCTGCTGATAACGGATGGATACTTTCCACATTAATGCAAAATGTGAGCTTGAATCTCAAGATAGGTTAATGCACTCCAGGAACCAGCCATGATATATTTAGATACAGACTAGAAGTCAAACTGATACATCATTCCTTACCGCGTAGCCAACAGCACTAGTGTGGAACAGTGCCTCTTGGGACTGAGGTCATTTATTTTTTCTCCTGGATATATTGTTTATATCACATTCTCTCCCTCATGTTATATATTAAATTGTTTAATGTAAGCCATGGAAGAACAAATGTCACTTAAAGGTCTTTTCCCTCCCTCTCTGAAAAATCTGAAGAGTCCAATCTGAGGAAGCAGGTGATCCGTCAGTTTTCTCTCCCAGATGCCACTGGTACCTACAGCTTTCCTTATCAGTTCATTTCACATTCCCAGATCCAATGACTATTAATCTATAGCATCTGTGCAGATAGGCCAGGGCTCCCTGGCTTTTGTGCAAGCTACTTTCTCTGTCCTCAAAGTGTGTCTGCTGCAACAAAGGCTTCCTCAAGCGGACAGAAAAATCAACTCCTCTGGGAAAGTTCTTTAAAGGTGAAGAATATCTAAAGTCAACTTAATAGTAATTACTATTGCTGCTTTTAGAATCTTGGTGTATGTGTGTGTGTGTGTGTGTGTGTGTGTGTGTGTGTGTGTGTGTTTGGAAAATGAGACTTGGGGAGAAGAGGGAGAGGAGTGATTTATGAATAAAGTAATCCCATGTTTTTGAAGTTGGGTGCTTCAAAATTAAGCACCTTTCTGAGGCACAGTCTCTCTCGTTTCTGCACTGCTGAGTCCTCAGGCTAGCTGGCCAGGGAGTTCTGGATGTTGTTCTTGTCTCTGTCTCCCATCTGGATGTAGGAATACTGTGTTTACAGATGTGAGGCACTTCAGCCCGCTTTTTGTCATCAGGCTTACAAGGCTAGCGCTTTTACCCACGGAGCCATCCTGCCAACCCAAACATAATTTTTACAAAGACACAACCCACTCAGGCTATTCTTCAATTGATTGTCTCCACAATTAGTCCTCTTCTGTCCAGGGCTACAGTAATATTCACCCCTTACTGAGCCTCACCGTAGGTCTTCCACCGGGTAAGAACTGCCGACTTCACTTGCACCCAGATGTGCTCACCATGGGGTGGTCACACTGTGATCCACATTCATCAGTAATTTTTGTCATGGCCTTTGTGGTGCCTTCTGCAGTTCAGCTTGAGTCAACCCTCCCCCAGCCAAATCCTTAGCAGCCTATCTGTTTCTTCTGGTCTCTCTGGTACCGACGACTAGTGCCACTGGCCATGGTTTCAGAAAAGGCTGCTCTGTCCCTGGGTCAAGAATGAAGAGGGAAGAGCAGAACCCCAGACGATACATGGGACATGATGCAAAACTGAAACCTGAACCTTTTTTTTAAAATGGCTTATTGAGACAGGGTTTCTCTGTGTAGTCCCTGGCTGTTTTTTTGTAGACTAGGCTGGACTCAAACTCAAAGATCCTCATGCTCCTGCCTCCCCAGTGCTGGGATTAAAGGTGTGTGACGCCACCGCCCGGCTCTGAGCTCTGCGTTTTACAAGCATCTAAGATGGCACCCCTTCATTATAGCAGTGTGATCTGGCCTCTGCTAGCTGATGAACACTCCTGCGTCTCCACACACCTTGTGGAGGTGTGTAGACTGTAAACCAGAGTGGTCCTTTCTGACCATACATTCCTCCGCTGTTTAGAACTCTTAAGGGCTTTCCAACAGCATGGCTTTTCTTCTCCCCATGTGTGTTGGTAGCCTAGACAGTTTCTCTGACACTGCAATTTCCATTTCCTTGTTTTCTCTCTGGGGTTGGAGCTTTGCGCTTACTCTGGGCCACTACTTGGAGCTACTGCCTGGTTCCTGGTCCACTCCAGGCCCCCAGAAAATCCGAGTCTGAATTACATGAGGGAGAAGCCTCAGAGAAGGCAAGCTGCTTGGTCAAGGTCACACAGGTTGTTAGTTAGGGGGCCGTGGCTGCTCATGGGTCTCTGATTTCCATGTGCTCACCAGCTGCTCTGCCACGACACACTATGGCTCTGGGGCTCAGAGGCCTCAGCCGCGCACCTTCTGTGTTGGAGCTTAAGATGGGTAGTTTGACAAGTTCCATGTGCCATAGTGGTTTATTTGTATGTGTGATTACACTTGTAATCCCATCACTCAGAAGGGATGAGTTCAAGGCTAACCTAGGCTCCATAGGATCCTGTCTCACAGACATATGCCAAAGTAATGTGGCTTTTCAGAGAAGCCAGGGAGAACCCCGACTGTGCTCATCTGTGCTGCCTGGTGTCTGAAGGGCATCGCTGCCTCCATCCCACTCCACTCATGGCCCACTCAGCCCCAAACCACTGCCCTGCACACAGACAGGCAGGGGAGGTGCTGACTGGGGTGACTCCCAATGGAGGGAGGTCTGTCAATAAACATGAGAGGTTCGTGGACAATCGAAGCCTTTAAAGTTGGAGTTCTTAAAAATCTCTACAAGAGACTATCAGATGAAGCCCCCGAGGGCTCATCAGCCCTGTGCTCTCAAGGGCCAGGCCTGCCTGCTTCAGACCAAGCAATGAGCTGTGTCCCACACGGAAACCTCAGCTTCAGAACAGGTGGTGTGTGTGTGTGTGTGTGTGTGTGTGTGTGTGTGTGTGTGTGTGTGCGCGCGTGCAAGCAGTCAGGAATCTGCATACGTAACTAGCTCCCCAGGTGTTTCTCATGAACATTCAACATTGGGTCTCATTCAACCTCCTTTTATAGGTTTAGAGAAACTGAGGCCTAGGGATTTGATTCTTGTGGAAATGATTATGTCAAATTGCAACAAGGAAAGGTGAAAGTAATTTTCAGGGTAAAATAAAATCTTGAGAGTCATCATTCATCTCTAGTTTTGGCACAGCTCTCCCTCATAAAAAATATAAACATAAAAACCAGGTCCACCCACTGAACATGTGGTAAGTAGCGGATTTCTCTGGGACTCCTTGAAGTCAGTTTGCAGAGCTTAGAGCTGGTGATTCATAGGATACAATAGCCTTCCTTCCCGCCCCATTTACCTGCAGAATTATGGAAACAAAGAGTGAGCTAACACTGGAGGAAGTCAGAGGAAGAAAGGGTAGCGTGGGGTAGGACAAGCAAAAGGAGGAAGAACCCAAGATATTATTCATAAAAATAAATATTTCGTGCTTTCTGGGGGTTCTAATCGAAGCTCTGGCCTGCTAGGGACGCCATAGTATCCCGGAAAGTCACTGCAACCCCACGGTTGAGAAATAATGCAGGGGCTGACCCATCAGCCCAGGACCCGCTAGCTGTAAGAGAATGGAAGGTTCTCTGTAGCTTATCCTTGACATCAACACATGAAGAAAAGGAAAAGAGAAAGCACCTAGAATTCTGTGGTCAAATGTGGCTGAACGGGAGAGATAAGAGCCCCAGTAAACTGGAGCACTCCTTCATTCCTGGGGGAGCTTGGTGAACTGCCCACATAGCTTGCTGATAAAGGCCCATCTGTTAAAACAAAGTGCGGCGGCGCTGGCAATACATTTTAGCCAGAGACCAGAGTGCTTATTTTTTTCTTGACAGTCTTGTTGGCTCTGTTTTTTTTTTTTTTTTTTTTGTTCAGAAAACTATTTGAGGATGAAATATAGATGATGATATTGGCTAAGTTCGTGTTACGCTTTCTGCTTGAAGAGAGAAAAGTCAGTCGGCATGGCCTCCCCAGTAAACACTGCTTTATGATAAATTGTGGTCAGGATCGAGTCGTGAGGAAAACTCAGCTTCACAAATGACACGTGTAGAAGAACAAGCGGATGTCTGATGAAGTAAAGAGCCGACTCGTTGCCAAGACCTTGAAAAACAAAATTAATTTCCTTTCGTCTTTGATAATGGTGATGTAATGTAGTTAATAGGAAGAGTCTGCCATGCTCAAGTAGTTATAAAAGGGGAAACGCTGGCCAGGCCCCGGGTCGGAATCATTGGTTTTTCACTGCTGTTACTTTCACTCTGGTTGTGAAAGGAATGGGGAGTGGCCTTCAGGAGAAGTGGGCTGGGACTCCATATCATGTTATTTTACTAAGATGGGAATGGGGGCAACTGTTTGGTCAATGATTTCTGATCCTGGGAGCTGTTGAAATCAACATTGTAAGAAACATCTTGTCACAGTTTCAGCATAAAATGTCCCCGTAGAGTCATGTGTTCGAAGGCTTGGTGCCCAGCTGGGGGGCTGTTTTGAAAGGTTGTTGAAATTATTAGGAGGTGGAGCTTTGCTGGAGAGTGTGAGTCACTGGGGGTGGGACCGGAGGTCTGACAGGCAAGTGCCACTTCCTGTCTACTCTTCCCTTGTCCTTGGGCCTCGAATGAACAAGCCTCACACTCCTGCTGCTTCTCTTCACAACACCATGGACTGCATCCCCTCAAACTGTGAGCCAAAATAAACCCTTCCCTTTCAAGTTACCTTGTGTCGAGTGTTTGGTTATAGCAGCAAGCAAAGCAGCTGATGCACAGACAGCATGAGAATAAAACGACGTCATTGGGAGTGAACAAAACAGTTCAGTTCCGAGAACACGTGGGCATTAGGTAAGTGAAGCACATGTTTGGAACCCTTTCTCATACAGGTGGAATTTGTAAGCACACATCAAGGTAAGATTTATTAAAATCTACGCAAGCTCACAAACAGTTTGTAGGTGGTTCCAATCATTACCTTCCAGCTTCGGCTAAAACATCCAACACTGGAACTTTTCCAAACAATGGCGGCGCCAGTTGTCCTGGAATATAGATGCCACTGAGTTTCCTAGTCCTGGTGACCTGGATTAAAAACAGGCAATGTTTCCCTGGTCAGGGGAGAGCAGACAGTCTCTGACTATCCTTAATTAGTTACCTGCTCCTTAATCACTTCTTCCTGGCCAAGCTAGCCAGCCCACAGAAGAAGAGGATCCAGACAGTCCTGATGGGACCTGATAGGCTAGGGTCAGACAGTAGGGGAGGAGGACTTCCCCTATCAGTGGACTAGGGGAGGAAGGGAGATGGGACCAGGAGGAGATGAGGGAGGGGGCTACAACTGGGATACAAAGTGAATAAATTGTAAATAATAGTAAGAATAATAACTAATAATAATAATGAAAAAAGAAAAAAAAAACAGGGATGTAGCTGACAGTTGTGATTTCATCTTGGAGTCAGAATTGGCCCCTTCTCCCCAAACTCTGAATATGTCTGTTAGGAACCACAGGCCATTTGAATAACTGTTCTGTGACCAGCTAGAGAATTGCTATGACAAATTCAGATTTGGGGGCATTAGTGGATTTGGGTACTTCATCCTGGAGCGGGGCACACATTCACGGTTGGGAGTGTTTACAGAACGATGGGTCTCTCTTTCAGGAGGTCTCCCTAATGTCTGTAGAGAGGTCACAACAGCCTTGTCATGTAGGCTGATGTGCCACTGCCCAGGTCAGAATTCTGTATGTTTTCAGGGCTGAGCATTTGGTACTGGACAATTAATTGGTGTGTTCTTCCCAGGGGGAGACTGCGTCTCAGATTCTCAGCCTTCTTTAGGTGCTTGTACTTCTTTGTCTGGGGTTGAGCCCCGTGAGCTTTCCTCTTCCAGGTTAACATGTCTATTGGCGCTGTCCTTGCTTGGGTTTTGGGTAGGGACCATGTTGGTGAGACTTTATAGACATAACTTAGGCATTTTTAGGAGACATATTCTCTTAGCAAACTTCCTATTCCTTTTGCTCTTGCAATCTTTCTGCTCCCTCTTCTTCAATGATCCCCAAGCCTTAGGTGCCAGAGTTTCATTGTAAATGTACCTAAGTCTGCATTTGGATTGGTTGTGGTTTTCTGTAGTGGTCTCTATCTGTTGCAAAGAGAAGTTTCTTTGATGAGGGGTAAGAACTACATTTATCTGAGGGTATAAGGACAAAAATTTAGAATTTATTTAGGGATTATGCTGGTTTACTTGTGCTATCTATCCATCCATCCGTCTGTCTATTCATTTGTTTATTTATTGTATATTTGTATCCTCTCCTCCAAGATCCATAACTTCATTAGCCCTGGCAAAGTTTCCTGTAGCAGACATTATCTGGTGCTTTGTATTTAGTTGTTAATTAATTTGCTCCCCAAGGCCTGTTTGCTGTCTTTTACAAGCAGACACTGGTATACCCAAAAATGTTTGTAGCCTTGCCTAAAAATGTATCCTGTTTGACCAATAAAAAGCTGACACACCTGGGCAGGGCAAATGGGGTAGGAGTGGCTTAGGTCTGAGGGCTTTGAGCATCTTGGGAAGGGACAACACAGGAGGAAGAAAACGGAGGAAGCACATGGCTGGCATGGATAGATGAAGCAGCCCAGATGAAGAATAAGCAAGTGTTTATGGAATTGTGGAATAGGAGGCAGCTTGGGATGAGGCTGGGAGGTAAAGATCGATTTGAGGTTAATAGTCCCAGGTGATATAAGGCTATGCTAAAATCTATGAGGCATCTGTGTCCTTTATTGATTATAACAGCAGGTTAGACAGAACCACTAATAATTATAGGGCTAATGATAAACATTAGTAGCCCATGCCATTAAATTAACAGCAACAAGACACGATTTTTCCTCTGCTGAGTGGAGCTCTAGTCCCATTAGAGAGCTGGTGGTGACTGCCAAGGTGTAAGGGCCACTGTTGTGCCCTTTAGGTTATGGTGCCATGCTGGGCGTTGTTGTGGTTCAAAAGCATCAGAGCTAAGGAGGGCTGCTGGTTGCTGCCCTCTCTCAGAAACCTACATGGAGCCTTCTGCTAGTCCCCAGGGAAGATCAGATCTAGCTCAGATCCTCTGGGTCTTGAGTCAGAAGTACATGGTGTCTTCAGCAATAAAGACTTACTTTTCATCTTTAGGAGGCAACCCAGGCTAATGCCAATGCCCTACAAGTTTTTGGAAGTCTCCTGGACAATAATGATTAACAACTCCAAAGAAGATTTCTCACGCCTGGTGTTAAAGGTTTTGTTAGATAATCTACGAATCGTGAGAGGAACATTGTCCTTCCATTCATTTTTGGTGTCTTAAGGATGAAATAATGAAACACACAGATGGCAAACTTAAGGACGAAATAATGAAACACACAGATGGCAAAGTAGCATAACTATTTATCATTCATGGCAAAGCAAAAGTACAGAACAGAATGAAATAAGATGTCAAGAATAACAGAAAGCCAAAAAAAAAAACAAGTACTGATTGTTGTTTGGTGTTTTAATGGAGATCTCCAGAAAGAGTAGTTTGTTTGCTAAAGGGTAGAGTATAGGTGGGCCTTTGTTTTGATTTACAGCTTGGATTATGTAAGCCCTTTTTCATTTTGCTTATTTTTTCCATAATGCATCTAACTTTAATCATATCCATACCTAATTATGTATAGGCATAAGATGGTAAATAGAGGTTTCTCCTTAAAGTTCTCTTAGAGAATACAGTTTTTCTTATTGTTCATACATTTGGAAATAGTCTAGGCCAGCTTTGTCCCCTACATATCCAGAACATATCCAAATATATTTGCATAGAAACTGCATTCAAAATGAGAGATTTTGATGATTGTCGAAAGGAAGAGAAACTTGCAATTGTTTGGAGTGGGATTTATGTGTATCTTGATACACGTGAATGTCGTAGGTTGCTAACAGGTTGCTAGGTGCACTGTCAGGAGAGGACGTGTGTACATCCCAGGTTGCTAAGCTGTTCCCTATGCTTGCCCGCCTCAAGAAGGCAGAATGAGTGGAAAGCAGATACAGAACGCCATAGTAGGAGAGAGGGGAGAGAGGGAGAGCGGGAGATACAGAGAAAGATATTGATTGAAGGGGGCTGGAAGTTCTGGGAAGATGGTTTCATGGACAGAGTGTTTGCTGCACAAGCCTGGTAGCCTTGGTAACCTGAGTTTAGATCCCTGGAACCCATGTAAAAGCTAGATGCAAGGGCCAGACAGAGATGGTTCAGAGGCTAAGAGCACTTGCTGCTCTTCCAGAATATCTGAGTTCAGCTCCCAGCACTTACTTTGGGCAGCTTATGATTGATTGCCTGTGTAACTCCAGTTCCAGGGGACCTGTCACTTCTGGCCTCTGAGAGGCAGAGTGTGTGAACCAAGGTCTTTGTGAGATGATTAATGCAGCTACCGCCATATCCAGACTCTGTGTTGGTTAGCCACCTGTACCTGCAATGCAACAGCTGCACAGATGAGCATAAGGAGGAAGGGCTTATTTTGGCTCATGGCTTTAGAGGTGTCATTCTATGGTTTCTCCACGCTGTTGTTTCTGGGCCTGTAGTGAATGAAGGAGAGTAATGTGGCGGAAGGGCGTGGACGGCAGAAAAGGGACTAGAACAAACCTCATCAGTCGAGGGCACACCCCAGTGTCTGCTTCTTCCACACAGGCCTGCACGCTTATGCTTATAATGTAGGAATCCAATGAGGGCCACAGCTCTCCTGATCCAGTCATCTGCCCAAGTCCCCCCCTCCGCACCTAGGTGCATTTTGGAGCTAGGCTTTCAATAGGCTTTTGGGGATATTTAAGATCTAAATCCTCACAGTTCTTCAAGGTGACACTGTCCATTAAAGGGTGGCTTTTTGCCCGTTGGACTCCAAAGAAAGGGAATAGGCCCGACCTAAGGTAAAAGGCGGGTACGTTAGGAATAGAAGAAGCCCTATGGCTCTGAGAGGTCTCACAGAAAGGCACACTCCACGCGTTACTTCCCACTAGAACTCATCAAGTCAGCGCTCCTGCCACGACAGCTCAGTCCATCCACTGCTTTCTGTAGCCCAATCCCCAAGGTCCTCTGATTGCACTGTGACAAGTCTACACTTACCATAGCATGCGACCTTGTCCAAGCTGTACAGAACTGAGAAAGGGGGTTGATTTGATCTTCTCCACGAGAGAAGAGTCTGCCTTCTGGTAGGCTGTTCTGTTTTGTTCTCTCTTTTTTTCCTCCCTTACCCATCTGGCTGAAGGGCTCTGACCAAGGTGGAATAGCGGTGCGTACTGACTTAGCCTAACAGCCAGGTTCTATCCTCGGGCAAGCAGACCATGACAGCTGAGTGTGTAGGGGTGCTAAAAGGCATTGTGGGCACGCGCAAGTCCTGCGAGATTGTAAATCCTGCGAGATTGCAAGTCCTGCGAGATTGCAAGTCCTGAGAGATTGCAAGTTCTGCGAGACGCGCAGGTCCTGCAAGATTGCAAGTCCTGCGAGCGTGTGTCCAAAGGCTCCTTGACCCCAGGCTCTCCCAGGGAACTACTTGAGAGTGCTGGCAGGGCAGTCATTGAACTCAAGTCTAAAGGTAGTTGCTCAGTACCTTAACAGAACAAAAGGCTTCCTGTCCCCCCAGGATTAGGGCAAATCTCTGTGCCAAGAGGGGAGGAGGGAAGCAAGTGACGGGTACAGTCCCGCTGGGGGACAGGCGTGTTAATAGATGACGTTGAGCGGCTTTAATATGTTGTACTTGAAACGAAGGGAAATATAAAAGTTGTGCTCCCGAAGGTTGCCAGACACAGAACAGGCCCTCGGAACCAGACAAGCTATTTCTAGGTTCCTGACGGATTTATTCTGGGAGCTACTTCGTTAAGAACAGGTGTTTGTTTCTGACTTAATAGAATTGCAAGAAAGAAGAGAAAAGCACTTAAAATGCAAGAAGAAAATAACATTGCTGAGGCCACATGCAAGTTCAGATGGAGAGGCACGTGAAGAGACAGGTATTGCCTTTAGCCGAACCTGGGAATGGTCGGTCCATGGGGGAGCTGTTGTTTGAGTCCTGACTTTGAAGTCAGGTGGCTGTGCTCAGACCTCTTTGTCTCTGGGTAGATCCAGGTGGTAACTGCTGTCTGCCTCAGGGGCCTCTCATCAAGACTTGAGGTGATCAGCCCTGTTAGGTGCTTTGCTGTGGGTCTCAGAAAAAGCAGCTCTGGAGAAACGGGCAAGTCAGTCATCTGGGTGGTGGAGGTAACACACAGCTCAACAGGGCGGATAGGCCTGGTTGGGGCTTTAATGTACCTTTGGTGCAGGACTGTAACTGTGACAGTGGCATAAGACACGGAGCCCTTCCCCCACTGTCCTCACTTCCTGGCATTGCCGACTGCCTTGTCTTTTTTGGTATGATCACGGGCGGGTGTGGCCAGTTCCAGCAAGCCTCACCATGCATTCCCAGGCCTCACGATGCTTCAGGGTACACATATAGGTCATGCAAAGGAGGAAGCTGCCAGACTTTATTCTTGCTACATATTAAGGCCAGAGGCACGTGAGCAAACACCATCTATTGGGTAAGGGAGGAGTGTAGGCGGTTATTTTCCAAAGAGTCCTGGGGAGGTCATTATAAAGATCATCTGTCCAGGTTCTTTTCTCCAATTTTATGGATTAGGGGGTTAGAAATCAAAGAAACAAACTTTGTACGTGCTTACAGTCCCAGCTTGTAGGAGTCTTAGGGAGGAGGATCTCTAGCTGAGTACAGTCTTGCTTACATGGTGAATTCTAGGCCAGCCTGGGCTACATAGCAAGACCCTTTCTCAAAAGCGAAATGAAACAAAAACCACAACACAAACAGCCCATTGAAAAACAAATAGAAAAACAAGCATGAAAGAGTGCTAGACAAATCAGTGGACGCGGGCTTTAAAATGAGTATTCTTGTTTCAGAACTGCCACACCCAAGTCCACAGCACCCTGAATCCAGCATTGCTTGGTTTCATGTGTCCCATCTTCCTTTCAAGGCACTTTGAGTTCTTCAGGATGAGCAGTGTGAGATACGGGTTCGATTCTCACTACAGTTCCTCTGTCACAGGCCCCATTGTCAGCAGAGACTTACTTGAGTTGCT
This sequence comes from Rhombomys opimus, assembly GCA_010120015.1. NCBI lineage: Eukaryota > Metazoa > Chordata > Mammalia > Rodentia > Muridae > Rhombomys > Rhombomys opimus. Next base: position 3,081,642 of record REGO01000125.1, read on the forward strand.
CACTGTCAACTCAGTTTATGTGTAAGGAAACTTGTTTTGGGGATAAACAAATATATATACTACTGCTTTGACAAGTGAAGACCAGAAAGTGTTCGGGGACTACCGGGGACAGTAGCAATTTCAAACCACTCAAAGAAAGAGAGAGAGAGAGAGAGAGAGAGAGAGAGAGAGAGAGAGAGAGAAAGAAAGAAAAGCAAGCAAGCAGTTGGTGGGAACTATTGGATAGGTCTGTTTATTCCCCTGTCAAGAGTTTATTGATCGAGTGAGCTCTTCTATAGCTTGGGCTGCCTTTGATCTGCCAGGGAGAAATTGAGGTTGGGATTTTGGCGGAAGGGAGGGGAGGGAGGAGGTTAGGGAAGAATCTGGAATGTAATGGCTCTTGTTATCTGTAGTGGCCAGAGACACTCCTGACCTGAGCCATCCAGAGCTGTTGCCAGGGAGCAGGGGAGGCAGCGACAGGAGAGGGCCCCCAGTTCTGGCCTTTCCAGTAGGGACAGCACTTAGAGCTGTGGCAGTGATTTCTTGCCGCTAATAGATTTGTTTCTTTAGAAGCAGATAAGTAAAGAAAGCGATGCCTTTTAAGTGAACAGTTCCCTTGCACAGCAGGGCTGGTTAGTGTCAGCCAGTTCAGTGGCAGAGAATACCAGCGGGGTGGCTTTGACCACCCCCTCTTCCCTGCTTCCCATCCTCCAGGTCTACAAAGCCCAGACACCGGCCTCTCTGCTCCTGGTGGAGGGCCAGTGCTTGTCTGAAAGCCGTTTAAGTAATTGCTCATAATTGCATGGCTCCCTGACTCAGCTCTTACCTCTCCACCCCTGAAATTAAAAGGGGCCAAAGATGTGTGACCTTTTTCTAATGGGATGGGTGCTGGAACAAAGAGATTCAAGGAGGAGGCCCCAGGCCCTTATCAGGGCTCATCTCTGACAGCTGGAAGCCTGGGGAGTCAGATTGTCCTTTGTCAAGTTGGAGGAGTGGAGGCTGAGGGAATTCCTCCTCCCCTCATCTCACAGCTCTGTGTGCTCTCCCTGTGTTCACCTTCTCACCCCCCCCACCTTTCTCCACTCCAGAGGAGCATAAATCTTTTGCCTCTGAATTCTGAAGTGGGGGTGGGGGATTTAGTTGCGATTGCTGGGCAGTATCCTGTGGCAGGCCATGGCTCCACACTGCGGGTAATTCATCTAACTTCTCTGAGCCTGCCGCTCACCTGACCATCGGTGACACTGAGGTACTGCCGCCGTCAGTGGAATGGGAGATCAGAGATGCACCGGGCATGCCCACAGGTGGCTGTTTTCTCATCCATCCCACTCACCTCTTCTTACCCTCATCAGCCGAGGAGGCAGAGTCGAGGCCTTGGTCATTTTACAGTAGGTCCATTCCCACAGCACCAGAATTGCAGTGACTGAGGCAGGAGGATTGTGAGTGCACAGTCAGCCCAGGCTATATGTTAGACCTTTAAAAAAGTCCACGGAGTTTTAAGCAGAGAATAGAATGTTCCTGAACCTAGCTCACTGCTTTGCAAATCTGGTTGCCTTGGAACCCCTGGGCAGCTTTTAACTATTGACTCCCAAGCTGCATATGTCATATGGTTGATTTGGTCTGTGAACAGATCCAGGTGTCAATATTTTCCTTCCTTCCTTCCTTCCTTCCTTCCTTCCTTCCTTCCTTCCTTCCTTCCTTCCTTCCTTCCTTCCCTCCTTCCTTTTCTCCTTCCTTCCTTCCTTCCTTCCTTCCTTCCTTCCTTCCTTCCTTCCTTCCTTCCTTCCTTCCTTCCTTCCTCCCTCCCTCCCTCCCTCCTTTCCTCCTTCCTTCTTTCCTCTGTTTCTCTTTTCCTGTGGGTTTTGACGTGTATGAGTTTGAGCCTGTGGTGCTCATGCAGAGGTCAGAAGCCTTCCACTGAGTCTCTCTTTGTTCATCGCTCTGTATGCTGGCCTAGCCGGCCCACAGTCTTCTGGGGAGTCTTCTGTCTCTCTACCTCTCATCTCCCGGTATGAGTATTGAGATAACAGAAACATGCTCCAAGCACCAGGCCTGGGTTCTGGGGGTTCAGACTCAAAACCAGTTCACTAGGCCTTACCATGAGCCTTTAGTCACAGCCTGACACCGTATGTGCTCAGTACATATTCAGCAACAGATGCACAGATGCATGGATCAGTGGGAACTGCATGCACCTCTCTCCTTGCCTCACTTTTCTCCTCTGTGAAATGAGGGGGGTCAGTGCTAGCAGATAGTGGTTCTCATCCGGGGGGCACATTGCCGGAGAGCTGGTTTAGTCAGCAGGAAGCTTGCTTTGCAAGAACAAGAGTCTGAGTTTGATCCCTACAACCTACGTAAAAGGCCAGATGAGCTGATGTGCACATGTAATCCCAGAAATGCTGAGACAAGCAGACAGCTCTCTGCCATCATTTTCCATCTGCACCAGCCTGCTTGATGCAGTTCCAAGCCAGTAGACACCATTTCAAAGGAAAGAATGGAAGACACCAAGAGATGACACGCAAGTGTGTCCTCTGATATCCACATACTTGAACATATATGTACCCCATACACGTGTGTGCAACCCCTCGCACATACAAAAAGATCAGAAATAAAGTCCTGGCAGAGAATGATTCCAACTTACTAGCTGCCAGCTCTCCTTTTCCTCTTTGCATGGAGTGACCTCTGCATGTGTGCACATTCATAGTGCATGTGCATGGGAGGACAGATTTAATGTTGGGGGTCTTCCTTTATTGTTTCCTACTGAATCTTCAGAGATGCGTTCTCTGAGACTTGCCATGTTGGTTAGGTGGGATCTTCTAGTCCCTGCCTCCCAGCTCTGGAGTCACAGGTGCACGCCACCAGATCTGGCCTCTGGGGTGGGGGTGGGGTGCTATGGATCTGAACTCTGGTCTCACATTTGCACAGCAAGCACCTTACCTTCTGAGCCATCTCCCCAGCCCTTCAACTGCATCTTTGTATCAAAGCTGTAGCTGGGGCAAGGAGAAATTCAGCCTGGAAACGCAGAGCTCACAGCTCTTTAGGCTTCTAGCTCACATAGTGTCTTTTCTACTGAGACTTCTGTGACCTCTGTTGACTCTAAGAATCCCAGAAGACTCCACCCCTGAGGTTCTGCATGTCCTGACCCACCCTGGGGAGGTTGCCTTCTTGCTCTCAAATTTGCCTCAGCCAGTGGAGCACAGCTTATGCACTTCATCCAGATTCTGGGCCTGGCAATTCTGCTGACAAACAAAGCGGAGGTGAGGTGGAAAACTCTGCGCCCCCAGTTTGTGCCGTTGCAGTTAATGACCTGTCAGCATTTCCATTCCGAGCCTTTATTTGGGGGATGTATAACCAGCCATAAACACGCTCTCGAGGCTGAACCTTGGCCCTTGTGATTTCAGCCTGGGGACACATGTGTGCTGGAGTGTGCATGTGTTTTTACAAGATGAGGGGGGAAAATCAGTTAGCCATTGTAAAGCCAAGGATGGTGAGAGCTGGGGTGGGGCTGTAATTGATAGCAGATGAACTTCTGATGCTGCCAGGACGTGAGAATTGCTGAGTTGCCGTGCCCCCCAGTCGGGGATGTGGAGGTGGGGAAGTAATTCCGCGCCTTCATTCTGTGCCCGCAGTACTAACTGACAGAGTAAAAATCCATACGGAAAGGGTAAAAGATAGGCGAGGGGAGCTTCTAAGAGCAGGAATTGACTTAAGACCGAAGGCTTTAGGGCCACAACCGAACAGTAGCTTACAAAGATGACGCCTGTCACCGAGGTCTGGAGTCCCCCTCCTTCACTCTCCTCTGGCTTGGTGGTCACTAGAATATGGAGGAGGGATGGCAGGAGTTTTGGGTTCTTAATGACGTTTCCAGTTATCACGGTGTGTGGTTGGTGGGAAAGTTGTCATTTCCTTCTGAATAGAGTATCAGAAGACCTCTGAAAACCGAGGTTTAGTGAGGTTAGATGATAGGATCCATATGTAAGCACCCAGATGATCCCTAACGATCAAAAATGGCAAGGCCCGGAACTGAGTATGGCTGCCCACACCTTTAATCCCAGTACTTGAGAAGCTGAAGCAGAAGGATCACGAGTTCTGGGTCAGCATGGACTGTATAACAAGATTCAGTCACCGGTAAGCTAACAAATGACAGCGGCAGCCATGACTCCTCAGCGGCCACTGTGTTTTAAAAGCGTATGAACTCTCAACTCATGTTGTGAGCTGTTCCTGTCACGGTTCTCAGACCCTGAAGTCTAAGAGTGACTAACCTTGAACAATGTAAACATCCACAGTAATTAGGCCCGAAAAGTCAGAAAAGAGTTTTCTTCAATGTCCTGCCAATAAGTCAGAAGCCGCACTGGGAGACCGTCAGGCAGAAAGCTTCAGTCCCACTGGGGAGCCAAGATGGCCTCCTTCACGTTTCCATCTTCCAGCAGTGGTCACACCTCCCAGCAGAGGATTCGGCAGAGCCCAGACTCATTTTCCTTTACACATACTCAACAGCCCAGGGCTGTGGCTGCTGCTGTAGGGAGACTGCTCAGTGCGACTCCACGAGCACCACCTCAGCATGCTCTTGAGCTCTCTGTCAAGCACCCTGCCCTTCCTCATGTTTTTTTGAGTGCATCAAGTTCATTTTTTCTTCAAGCCTTCCAGGGACATCTCTGCACCTGGAATCTTCACTCCTTTTCTCTTTACATACGTGATACTATCATACTGTCATTCTAGTCTGAGCTCACAGGTCTCTTTCCGCAGAGATCCTTTCTTGTCCTTATTTCAGGAGTCAACAACTACCATAGGCAGACCGAATTTGACATTCGCCCATTTTATTGTGTGGCCCAAGGAATAAAAATGGTATTTATCATTTAACTTTATTTAAAGTTTTTGGTGGGAGCATTTTTTTTTTTTTTTTTTTTTTTGAGACTAGGTCTTCTGCAGTCCCGGCGGATCTAGAGCTCTCCTCGTAGCCCAGGTTGGCCCTAAGCTCATGATTCTTCCTTCTCAGTCTCCTAAGTGCTAGGTGTCAGGTTTATAAAAGTATCCAGTTATAGTTTTAAAATGTCAAAAAATAATCAAAGGGACACTACTTCAGGAAGCATAAGTATGAGGTCCAAATTTCAGTGTCCATAAGCAAAGCTTGATTGGAATGCAGCCAAGCTCGTTCTCTTTCCTGTAGTCCATAGTTGCATTCAAATTGCAGTGGCAGAGTTAAGTCATTCTGATGGAGTTTTTGGCAAAAGAACCTAAAGTATTTTCCCTTTGGTGAGTAGGACATCTGTCTCTCCATGTCTCTGTCTTCTTCCTCCCTCCCTGACTCACTCTCTCTCCTGTGTGTATGTGTGATGGGTGAGCACGTGTGCATGCGTGTGTCTGTTTTTCTCTGTCTGTCCTCTGGAGCTGCTCACCGTGCTCTTTGACACAGTCTTGGGGCTTGGTGGTCAGGCTGTCTGGCCGAGAGCTTAGGGATCTCCTTGTCTCTACCCCCCCAGGTTGGGATAAGTCAGAGCACATCACCACCTGCAGCTTCTCCGGGGGATTCTGGAGCGTAAACTTGGGTCCCCAAGTGTGCAGGATAAATGCTTTGCTGACTCAGCTGTCTCTCCCACTCCATCTCCACAGCCTCTGGTCTCCATCCGTTCTCCTGCTGCATTTTAGTCTCCCTATAGCACTCGTCTTTAGTTATAAATTATGTCATTTCTCTTTCTTTTACATGTGTACTCACTTGTCTGCCTGTTTCCTGGAAGCTCTGGAAGACAGGCCTTTTCTGTCTTAACTGCATGGCACAAAACATAGATACTCAGAATTTATATACCCAATCAACCCATAAGTGGGTAGATACAAGCTCTTGGACCAAAATATTGCCTCTGAAGCTAAAATTGACCATCCATCCATCCATTCATCCATCCATCCATCCATCCATCCATCCATCCATCCATCCATCCATCCATCCTCCATCCATTGTACTGAGTATCTGCAGAACAGCAGGCTGGTGCCTTAGGTTTATCATCTATCTATTTGATTTCAATACTTGACCTGCCAAGATGTCTGCCTTCCTTGGACTGCCCCAGTAGGCTTGGCTGATATTTCAAGACATCAGACGTTTCTGAGTCTCCTGTCTGGGGAAGCTGTCTCCGGTCATGCCCTATCCTCCTCTGATGACAGCATCGGGCTGTGTTGCTGAAGACTTTAAATCTCCAGGAGGAATGAATGACCCGGCTGCCTTCCCTCAGGAGGAGGCATCTGTCCTATTTTTTGTTCACTCAAGCACAACCTTTGCTCCTGTTTCTACCCTACAATGCCTCTGCTCCCCTCATTCCCATCCACAGGGCTTGCCCCTGTGGCCTCCCACTCACACCTGCAAATCTCGTTCACACGGCATCCGATTCATCCTCAGCCTGTGAGCAGGCGAGGAGGGCAGGAGTCCGGCGCATACACTTCCTCTTCCTCCTCCTCCTCTTTCCTGCCTTTCCTGCAGATGGGTTTCTGTGGAGGACTTGCCCAGCTTTTTCCCTGGGGTGGAAGCTTGATCTCCTGATGGTGCCTGTAGAGTAGGAGGATGCAAGCCTGCTTTCTATTTGAACGGATCTCAGTTTCTGGTGATGATAGGGAGCTAATTACCCACCCTTAGTCTACTTAGCAGCTACTCACAGAATGTAAGGTTGCAAGATGCCAGCTCTGGACACGCCGGGGAGAATACAGTTCTCTCCCAAAGGGGCTCAACCCCTTTTCCTTGTGTGCTAGACAAAGGGTCCACTTTTAATCCTTATGTGGCTTGTGGTTACTCTCAGCCTGGACATTCCCAGGCCAGATCTGGTATAAAACATACTTTCTCACTGTGAAAATTACGTGCCCTGGTACTGAATTGATTAGTCTGGTCACTCACTCTGTAATATTATAACAGGGAAAGCTAGTCTATTTTGACACCTATTTTATCTCTTGATGGCTTGTCAAATTGTCCTCTGGGCAGTAAGAAGCAGGAGAGATGCCGTCAGGGTGGGAGAAGGCCAGAGATGTTGGAGGTAGAGGGTGGACAGGACCAAGGGGGACTGAGATAAGGTGAAACTGGGTGACCCCACGTCCGCTCCCTGGCTCACCTGGTAAAGAATCGGGGAACTCTCCCGCGTCACCTCCATCCCGCTTCGTGGTTCCTGGTTAATACGGGTCTGTGCATGCTCCTGCAGGGCCCCTGAGAACTGGAGTAGGGAGTTCAAATAGAGGGTAATGCCATTTACGTTGGCCACCTGGCAACCCAGGTACTGAGAAGAGCGCCAGGCCTCTCGGGTGCTTCGTAAACACCATTTAACATTTAATGGGGGAAAGAGACTAGTAAATGTGCTCATGGCTGGCCAGAGGAGTGGGAATCTGATCCCCTTTTTCTGACATTTAAACCCTGACTTTTTTTTTCCCCACACACAAAAACACATACAGCCAGGGAGAATAGATGAGCTGCATATAGGAGGTTCAGTAAAGCAATTCATTAGGGGCAGAAAAAAGTTTGCTTTTTTTGTTAAATGGACAATTGAAAAACCAGCCCTGCTGTGCATAAGGGGATTTATCCTGACAACATTGAATAGAAGGCTTGACCAACAACTGGACTGGAGCAAAGAAGGTCTGGCCCTTCCTGTCTTCCAACCCTCCCTTGTTCCAGAGACACCTTAAACTTCTGGATCAGAAAGTCCATGAATTACAGGTGTGTAAGTATCACCTGTGGGTCTTTTAAAATCCAGATGTGGTTTCAATAGGCCTCCACTGGGCTGAACTCCTGCACCTCTAACAATTGTCCAGGTGATGCTGCACTGCTGACTGAAGTCTGCATTCTATAGAAAAGCCTCAGAGAACAGCTTTTAAGTCTGAACTGCTTCATTCCTCTTAGTCTGAGGTTGACTCTGAAACAAGTGACTTTTTTTTTTTTTAAAGATTTGTTCAGTGTGACCACATTGGAAGAGGAATAGATAAAAGGCTCCAATGACCCAAGTCTATATTTAGGGTATTAACTTGAGCTTCAGGTTTAAAAGGGTTAAAATTTAAGGCAAAAGGTATGCATACTTGAGCAAGCCTAGTCTAGGTGTGCTTTTCTTATCCTGGTCTCTTTAAGGGGATACAGGGTTCTCTGGGCTAGGATTTAGCAGAACAGTACCTTGGTGGGTCTGGGCCAAGGCAGACCACAATGGAGATCACCCCACACAACAGGTCTAAGGCAAGAGTTTTTTTTTTTTTTTTTTTTTGCGGGGGGGGGGGAGGCCAAAGTAGAGATGTGAGAGAGATAGAGACAGAGAGACAAACGCTCAGAGTGAGAGCTACAGACACACACACACAGAGAGAGAGAGCAGGCTGGGATGGTGGGGACCTTTTTTTACAGGTTTGGCGACTAGCGATGACATTGCTTAGCTGTTGGTGCTGAGTCCCTAAGGGATGGCTGAGCACCTGATTTATAACACTCTGGAGATGGCCACTTCTGCTCCGGGGTGGGTCTTGCCCTCCTGGATAACCGCCCTCATCAGGGGTAAGGCGTGCTCTTTCCTGGGCCATGTTGTTCTTCCTGAAATCCAAGGTGACTGCTGGTCTGAGACAAGACTTACCTCAGCCTTCGAGGGGGATGAGATAAGTCCCCCTTTGTGTGATTTCCATGCTGACCTGTACAGGTTGGCGGGAGACAGAAAGTAAAGAAGACGGTTTTCATCCTGCGTTTAGTTATTTTATTGCCTCAAGTAGGGAGTCAGTATTTGTTGTTGTTTGGCAAAACCAGCTTTCCTCTAAGGGTCTGTTTCAGTTCCCCACTGGAGCTGAACATTCCCCAACCTGGATGTTGGCTAATGTAGCTTGTAGGCTCCATGGCCCAGTGAGAATAAAGTATATGAGAAGGAGACAGGCTGCAATGGCAGAAGCATAGATGTGAAGAGAGCCAGATGTTCAAGCCTGAAAGTAGAAGCACCAACTATAAAATAGAATACAAGAGGGATGCAAAGTCCAAAGATACGCAGTTAAATAAACCCCGTGGGGAGCCATCTTTCCTGCTAAATAGCCCATGAACACAGAGGACTAAGGATGAGTCCTAGTGAAGGGGATTCAGCGTCATGTAATCGTGTGTAAAAACCGTATATCTGTAAGCTTTGGCTTTCGTAATTTTTTGGTACGTGTAGGCCAAATGTCTCCATTTTTTTGTTGCTGGCTTTGACAGAGGGTCTGAGTAAAAAGACCACTGACCCCAAACCCTTGGTCTTTCTGTTTCAGCGCCCTGGTTCTAGGGTTCCATGCACACACTACCATATCCATTGGGACTTTAATTCAATTCTGAGAGCTTCTTCCTTTGTTCCTGAACAATCGTGTTTGGAGACACCACTGATTCCATCTGGTGATTTGATCTTGATCATGTCTGGTATCTGTGATGAGATCTGTTCTTTTTTATTTTTTATCTGATCTGTCCCCACACTGAAAGGGAAGGGACAGATAACAAGATGACAAGGAGTCACAACTGTTTTTAGGTCAAGTTCAAGCAACTAAGAGATATTAAAAGACTAGCTTTGAGAAGTGTTTACCTAGTTTATTCTTAAGTTTAATTTTGTCTGGGGAATGTGTGTGTGTGTGTGTGTGAGAGAGAGAGAGAGAGAGAGAGAGGGAGAGAGAGAGAGAGAGAGAAAGTGTGTGAATACGTGAGTGTGTATGTATATGTGAGTGTCCCTCTGTGTATGAGTGTGTCTTTGTGTGTGAGAGAGCGAGTGTGTATGTGTGAGTGTGTCTGTGTGTGTATCTCTGTGTGATTGTGTGTGTGGCTCCTATAATTCTACTTTTAATTTAATTTTTTTTTCCAGCCAGGAAGCCTTCACAGCTTCTAGGTTTTTTTCTACTTTTGTTGCCATTTCGCCATAATCTGTCCTTATCAAATAAGGTTCCTGAGTCTAGGTTGGAAGCCACTGATCCTGGGAACAGGCTCTGCTACTCTCTAAAAGCTGAGCAAATTACTTATGTCCTTGGTTTCAGTTACTTCATTTATAAAGTGGAAAAAAAAAGTGAGAAGATATATGTCATAATGTTTTTTGTTTTGTTTTGTTTTGTTTTTATTCAATGGGTTATGGACATGCTGGTTTACTATGGTCACATACATTGGTCTCTTTCCATTTCTGCTTCAAAGGGATAGAGGTGATGATATATTTGTGACTAAATTTTCATTAAATATCTTGATGTCAGGGATGCCTTTAGGCCCAGTGAGGTTAGAAGATTGTGAAATAAGCAGCACTCTCCAGGAGCAAAGAAGAGGGCTAGCCATGGTCACCTGAGGTAATAAGTGTAGCGCTACTTGGGGAAATCAAAGATACTGCAACTACCCTACGAGTCTTAGCAAAGAGAGAGAGAGGACTGTTCAGATGTATGGCTAATATGCCTGTAGGGATCTTACCTTCACTCTTCACTTCACTGTGGATATTTCTGCTAATCTCTGTACCACTTTGGGCCACTTTATCATTGTAGCATGGTCTCCTACTGTTGTCCCTTCTTCCTGTTTTCAGCTTGCTTCTTCTGCATCCATCTTTGGATTCCACGGTTATCCTTCTTTTGTCCTCCCTCTCTTTTCTAGATATTGAGATCAGAGCCTCCAAGGAGATGGTGTTCAGCCCAATGCTGAATCCCAGTTGAGCCTCCTGTGAGCCACTGACCAGCTCATGGTCCAATTAACCATAGCCAAGACCTGTGGTAATAGCGTATAACCACAGCCTCCTCATCTGGTGAGCAAAGAAATACACAGCAGGCCAATCTTATACATAGGTGCCATGTCGGGAGGGAGCTTTTAGAAGAAGTTTATGGAATAAAGAGTGACTTAATTAATGTGAAGTAAGGTAGGATGGCTCATGGGTAGGTCTCTTGGTTGCCTGTCTAAATCTATCTTTCTCCTCTGTTGTTGCAAGAAGAGTCTAAATTTTGTTCCTAGATGAAGCTATGTATGAAGGTGGGGAAGAGTGTTGAGTCCCCAGAGCCGTGAAAGTGAATTTTGCTCTTTGCTTCTCAGTGATTGGCTTAGGCAGGAGCATGTGAGCTAATTCTGACCAGTAGAGCATGAACAAACTTATGGGGGGAAAATAAAAGAAGCATGTTTCATTTTTATAAAACAATATATGGTCACCTTCTAACTCAGCAATCCCACTCCTAAGCATTTACCCCTGGGAAATGAAACATGTCTACACAAAGGCCTGTTTGTGGATGTTTATAACATTATTCACAATAGCTCAAACTGGAAGTAGCCCAATTTCCATTAACTGGTGAATGAATAAACAAATTATGGTATTTCATTGTATAGCTTTACAACGAAATACCATTTGTCAATAAAACAGAACAAACTATTTATACATGCGACAGTGCAGATGAGTATCAGATGCACTGTGCTTAATGAAAGAAGCCAGACCCGCAGAGTCCCCCAGCGTGTGATTCCATCTATATCACGTTCCTGCAAAGGCAAGCTTTAGGGACAGAACTTTGCCAGGTGCTAGCAAGGAGAGAACTGACCATGAGCAGATACCAGGAAGCTTTAGGCACAAGGGGAAAGTTATATCTTGAGTGTCACATCTCTGAATGTATATACATTTGTCAGATTCATCAGATTGTACATTTAAAAATTGTGGATTTTACTGTATTCATCTTAGGTATCTGTAAACACAAACTAAGCAAAACAAAGCCTGTGAGAGGATGGAGGATAATGTAGTATCTGAGCCTGTGTCACTTTTGGACCCGGAAAGGGAGCTCAGTTAGAAGGATCATAACATATGGTGGGCAGGAAAGACCCACTGAGCTGCAGTTTGCTGTGTGGAAAGTTAACTCCTTACTGCCAAAGCCAGATGAACCACGCTTTCTGCCCAGGCCTGCCACCCTCAGTGATGCATGATCGAATGTGAAGAATGGTCTCCAGGGGGCAGGGTGCAGGGAAGGCCTTTGGCCACTTTGTCCATCCCAGCAGGACTGTGGACATGGACGAAACAGTAGCGTCAAACATGCGGTGCAGCCATCCACAGACACGTGGTGAGTTTATACTGTTTGCTTCGTGTGTGCAGGCTTGAGTATGCACATGTGCACGCACATATGTGCACCCATGTGTGGAGGTCAGAGGTCAACACTGGGTGTCTTATTTAGTGTTCTCTACTTTGTTTTCGAGACAGTCTCTCCTCGAACCTGTCGGTTGGGCTAGGCGGGTTGGCCAGCAGGCCCCAGGGGCCCTTCTGCACTGGCCTTTCCAGGGCACAGACTATAAGCACAAGCTGTAGTTGGCTTCTCTGCACAGATGCTGGGAATGGAGCTCAGGTCCTCTGGCCTAAGCAGCAAATAAGTTACTGACTGAACCATCTCCTGTATTCCCTGCTTGTGTCTCCAGTTTCTCAGTTTGTGCCTTTTACTCATTACAGAAAAAGTTTTTGTTTATCTGTTTTCTGAAGCATCCATAGCTGCTGACAGGGACCTGGGGCTGTTGGAGGGTAATGTTTTGGAAATCCATAGTGTTTGGGGCACAGATAGTTTGACTTTTCTATTGAGTCTTAGGTACTTAGTATTCTTATTTGTCATCCCAGTTTATCTTTGGCCAAGAAGATTGTGTGTCAGTACGCCCTGAAGAAGGTCATCAGAGCTCACAGAGCAGCAGAAATGTGGCCTGCTTGTTCAATAAAACTAGAGACTCACCTTCAAAACTCTCGGTGACAAAGTAAGCGGGGAGGCACATGTGGTGCTGCCTGCCTGGGAGGCCAGTACTTGGGAGGTGAAAGAAGGATGACTACAGACTGGCTTTCAGGACCCTGTTTCAAAGACCAGCCAGGCAAGTGACAAGAAGCTGGAGAAATAGTTGGGCTAGCATGTGCAAGACACAGGCTTTTATTCCCACCACAGCTGCAGACAAAATAAAACATCAAAAGTTAGTGGGAATGTTCCAAACATCTATCGTCTTCCCCCATCTAGGATGTCAGTCTAGAGACACTGGCGTTTATGAATTGAGGCTAGAGTTCTTGTCTTGGCTTTGGAGCCAACAAGGAGGAATGCCAAAAGTTTGCACAAAATGACCCAAAGTAGATATAAGCAACAATCAATGTATCTCTAACCCTGGCACAATTTTGTGTCTGGAATCCCATATACATAAATTGACAGAGTGTGGGGGAACCCAGCCCCAGAGACTATATCTCTACCACAGCTCCTGCATCTGTGGCTCATGGAACATCATGGAAGAGAGAGAAAAAAAGATTAGAAGAGCCAGAGAACAAGGAAGTGTGCTATGAAGTAGTCTCACATAGAAGTGGTGGCATCAACAAGATCTCAACACTGGCTCTATCAACAGACACGCTAACTTGAAAAGGTAGAAATCTCATGGGGTCCCACCACTAGGCAAGGAACTACAAGCAATCCATGGCTGCCGAGAGAGGGAGGCTTAGCCTCTCCCATGCAGGAGCTCCTAGTCAGTTGTCCAATACAAAACAGACTCAGCAGGTTGTAGATTTATGAGTTTGTGTACACACACACACGTAATAATAATAATCACAGAAGAAAAGACAATCTTTCTGAAAGAGGAGCACTGAAGAAGATAGAGGGAAAGAACATGGGAAGGGCTGGAGATAGGAAATAGGAGGGGAAAGTGACAAAATTATATTTTAATTAAAATGTATAAAAATAATTTTTAAAAACTACACACACACACACACACACACACGTGAATTCTATCTTTAGGGTATCTTAATGGATATAATGATTGCCCAGCAGCTCAAAGCCTGGCTTAGATCCCCAGAACTGTGGTGGTATACAGCTGTAACCCCGGATGTTGAAAGAGGTTGGTTGGAGGTTCAGGAGCATTTTAGGATCATCATTTGCCACACAGCACTGTTCTACATGAGATCCTGTGTTAAAAAAAAAAAAGGAGAGGAAGGAAAAAAGGGAAGGAAGGAAGAAGAAAGAAAGAAAGATAGAAAGAATAAAGAATCCTACCAAAGATCAAAGAGAAGCCCACAGAGGGAGCCTCTAACAGGTCATGTAAATCAGTGAAAGTAAGCTATTCTTCCAGATGACCAAATGCTTGTTTTCTCTTTCCTGCCTATCTCAATTTTTTTTCACTTGTCATCTATGGCTTCTCATCCATGGAAAATTACTACACACACACACACACACACACACACACACACACACACACCTCCCTAAGTTGATTTCTTTATTCAGATCATCTCTCATTGGATATCTGGATATCTGGAGGTCAACTGTCACCCTAGTGCTACCCAACTCAAAGGAAAGCTAAAACAAAGATATAATGTGTTTAAGTCAATTGCACTCAAAATAGTATAAATTTGAGCATAGGATAGATAGCTCAGCCAGGAAGTGGTACTGAACAAACACGGGGACCTGAATTTGGATTCTCAATGTCCATGTAAAAGAACACTAGGGAGGTAGAACCAGCAGGGTCCTGAGTGCTCGCTGGCCAGCCCTGTCTAGCCACCCAGTGAACTCCAGGTTCTGTGAAAGAGATTCCCTGTCTCCAAAAACAGGTAGATGGTGTCACCCAAGGATAACACCTAGCACTGTCCTCTGGACTCTGCATGCTCTTTCTCTCTCTCTTTCTCTCTCTCTCTCCCCCTCTCTCTTTCACATACACACTACACACACTCTCACACACACATACTCTCTCTCTGTCTCTCTCACACACATACATACACTCATGTGAAAATCCTGTGAGAAATACGAGGCCACTTACACATCAGCGTCTCAGATGTTCCTGGGAAGGAATGAGAGAGTGGACCAGCCCACTGTAATTTCAGCTAGTTTTAAGAACCGATTCACAGGGTCCTGTGAGGTAACTCAGCCAGCAATTGTGCCCACCCCCGAGCCTCCTGTGGACCTGTGTGTGACTGGAACCCACACAGTAGAAGAAGAAAACCGACCGCCTTTATCCTCCATATACACTAATACAATAATTGTTTTAAAGAATTGATTCATAAATATTTATTTTTTTCCTTTACTACAACTTTCTTACCTTAGTTAGGCTATTGGTTAGGTAGGGGTGAGACCATTCCATTTCTTATGATTCTGTCATTGGATATTTGAAGAACTTTGGCCATATTTACCTCTGTATTATATATAAAAATATAGCCCTGGAGAAAAGGAGCTCAGAAAGGGGTTGCATGTGTGGGCTTCTTTGTGCAGTTCTGAAGCTGAGCTCTGAGCACCCTTGATCAGAAATCAAGAAAATCAAACAAGAATGACAGAATGCTGAACAGTGGCCACCACTAAGTGAGCCACCTGCCAGGTGCTGGAAGGGAAGGGCATACGCGGCACCTCTTCATTTACTGAGCCAGTTCTGAGAGGGCGGCCCACAGGACTCAGTGGGTCACCTCAGGTAACGAGGGAAGACGCAGAAGCCACTGAACCCTGCCAAGGCACAGCCTCCAGACATCTCTCTGTATCCTATTGGATTTCCATCATTTTCTCCAAGGGAGCTGCAGTTCCTGAAGCCTGCATCTGATTGAGCCTGTGCACAGCCTCCACTCCATAAACTGCAGTCTGGCTACACGGCCCTTTCCCCTGCTGGGCTCTTCTTTCCAGCCTCTCTGTCTGCACCCTTCTGCGCTTCTGCGTCCGAGGCCCCGCTTGTCCATACTCACTCTTTAGGGATAATGTTCATGCTCTCCCGAGCCCGCAGTGCTCAGCCCCTCTGCTTTACTAGGTCTGACTCAGCTTGCCTCAAAGGCTAACTTCTCACCTGCCTTCTAGGCAGCTGGTTATCTGTTGTGTCTTGCTCTGTCTTCTTGCCCCCACTTCCAGGAACACAGCAGCTCCCCTAATGTGCACTTGGCCATATTGTCTGTACAAAAGAAACAAAAATAATGAATGAAATTAATGAGAAATGTGTTGAGCACACAGAGCAAGTAGTTTACCTGGCAAATAAATTGAGTAGTGAGTGTGTGAACACGGATGTGGGAT
Organism: Rhombomys opimus; assembly: GCA_010120015.1. Lineage (NCBI taxonomy): Eukaryota > Metazoa > Chordata > Mammalia > Rodentia > Muridae > Rhombomys > Rhombomys opimus. The sequence continues at coordinate 3,097,530 of REGO01000125.1, forward strand.
AGAAGGACCAAGTGCAAAACATTCAAAACATGTACACAAGATAGCAAATACCGAGAAGGTCTTAGAGTACCCACCCTTCGGTACCTCATCTGGCTCCTTTTGTCTTCTTCCTAGGAAGTTCAGCTGTACAGCCAGTCTATCTGACAGTGCAGGTATCTGCGGCTGGCCTGCTCACCTTCATCTAGTATGCTCTCATGTTCACACCTCACCTCTGCCCCCATCCCATCAACGGGAGAAGGTGGGACTCAGAATCTGGGTTGTGTGTTTCTTAAAATGGGAGTTTCTTTGAGACTGCCAATGGGTGGAGTAGTGACACAGAGACCTTTTATATTTATTATAAGCTTATGGCACTTTAGCTGGGCAGATTCTCACTTATTTTAACTCAACTATCCTGGCCTGGCCTGCTGCCCACCATGTGGCCCATTATCTGTCCATCTTAGTTTCTAGTCCTGGTTCTTTCTACTTGTTCCGTGTTGGGCTGGAGAAGTCCTCCCGCCTTCTGCTTCTTTCCCAGAGTCCCTATCTCTCCGGAAGTCCTGCCTAGACTCTCTTGCCTTTGCTTTATGGCCTTCAGCTCTTTATTCAACCCATCAGAAGGCCATGGAGGACAATGCTTACAAAACATTGAGACAGGTCCTGCTTACTGATTCTAAAGTCCAAGCTGTACTTTGCTTTCTGCTGGGACAAAAATCAGCATCTGAATAAACAAAGGCAACCTTTACACAGTGCACAAAAACATCACTCCAGCATTTCTTCTGCCCGCTCTCATTCAGTTTTGAATGTGAGAGTTCATACTTATTTTTCCCCCCTTGCTTCTCTTTGTGTATTTTAAATTGACTTAATAATCCATGTGATTCAAAGATATTAATGTATTCTGAGAGTCTTTTCTGTGCTGAAGTCTTTGAGAGAGCTTGCTAGGCAGTGTACTTGGAGGCTACCATCACACCAAAGTAAATACTCAAGCAGCGCTACTCAATCCATATTTTACCAGTGAGTCTGTTAATGAAGAAATTCACAGTGACCTTTCAGGGCTCACCAACTCATTTATATGTCTGTCTCACCAACTCATTCATATATCTGTCTATGCTACGCCTGTTGTGGATGCTATCTTTTGAGTGAATCTGTACTTCTAGACAGGTAGGGAACCTCTTGCAAGATGAGAAGCAGAGAAAGGAAACTGGGAGTAGGTGGATTCAACCGGAAGGAGCACAGACACACAAGGGAAGAGGTGCTGCCCCCAGGGAACGGTAGCAACAGTGAAATGCTAAGAATGGTATCTGAGCATTCAGAAGGGATGTGGAGCAGAGGCGAGGAAGGTACAGGGGAGTATGAGATTGAGAAATACCAATGTGTATGTGGTGATAGTTGGGACACAGACAGCATTCTATGACAGTGACAGCCAATTCTCTGTTGCTACAAGAGGGCCTTGGAAGATCCAGTTTCTTTGTTTTATGAATATCTTCATTGATTTGTTTTTATTTGTTGTGGTTCTTGGGATCCAAGCTGGAGCCTTGAGTATGGCAGGCAAGCTCTCTACCACTGAACTGTACCCCTACTCCTATTTTATGATGTTTATATAGTATATATATATATATATATATATATATATATAATAGATATATAGTAGATACTTTCCACTATATGTTTGGCGTCTGTTTGTAGTAAGGTAAATCTCCATGTTGTGATCAGGTAGTTCCTCACGTTTACTCTCATGTCTTTTACAATTCTCTCTCCGCTCAGTTGTCAAATATGTAGTTACACAGTACCAAGTCTCCTCTCTTAAATCAGTTCCTTGAAGTATAAATAAAAAAAACAAACTCTCAGACAATTACATAAATCTCATATTGATGGTCTGTGATTGTTCTGAAAAATAACATGTGCTCTCTCCTTGGCTCTGGAAGATTTTATAAGCATCAGTGACATCTCTGAAAAGCATTTCATTTCCTTGGAAATGAGCTTAACAATGTGTTTTCCCCTCATGGTGATAGAATAAGCCACTTACACTGTGCTACTGATTTGGAATATTTGAAATTTTGGTGGTGAAAAAAAAATAAGTGGTTTGATGGTAGCCTAAAATAAAATCTTGAGTCTGTTTTTATCTCTTATGTGTTTAAGATAATAGGTAGGCAAATAGTCTTGCCATGACTTCTTAATGAAGTGTTCCATGCTATTTTCTCAGTAAGCTTTCCAGTGCACAAGGCCATGAATGTAGCCTGGTTTTCACTTCAGAAACATCTGGATTCATAGTATTTCATGTAGTCTGATACACAACTATCCTCCTCCTGCTTGTTCTTTTATCACTTGTACAGTTCCATTCACCATCTACCCATGGGTGACTCTTCTATTCAGAACAATTTCCTCCTCACACAGGCTCCAGCTTATAGGACAATCAAAATTCATTAATCTCCTGAAATAGGAAGTGCTACCAAGCATGGATTGTCTTTCATTTTTAGGTAGGAAGTGTTATGTCGTCCTTGGTAAAACAATACAACAAATAAATGGTGGAGCTGACAGTGACAGGACCTAAATATGATTTTGTTATTGCAATTCTATAAGAGAATTTTCAGATAAATAAAATTTCAGAAGGAAAACAAGCCTTACAATGTTGTGATTTTGAAATAGATTTAGTTGTCCAAGCCCAACCTCCTGCAACCTGGTGATGGAAGATTGGGGGAACCATGGGGCTCTTCCCTGCTTAGCCCCCACAACTGCCTGAAATTCAATATGGGGAGAAATAGGGCAATCACTCCAAAGAGGAAACATTCTTTTATTTTTCAAAAATCTGTAACAGTTAGGGAATGGCTGAAAGGCTTTTCAGATCTTGATAGAAACAGACACAGTTCAAAATGTTAGGTGCATAAACTAGAGGCTAAAGCGACCAAGAAGGAAGCTGGTAAGATAGCTCAGCGAGTGATCCTCCAGAACTGGAGTGAGGTTCCCAGCACCTACGGCAAAGCCTGGTGGTGTGGTAGTCCTTCCCATCTCCGTCTGAGGTCTGTAATGCTAGGGTTTAGGAGACAGAGATGAATCCTTAAATCAAGCCATTCAGCTAGACTAGTGGAACCAGTTAGCTCTGGCCTCAGTGGGAGACCTCAACTCAGTAATTAAAGTGGTTCATGCCATTGCATTGGGGTCTTGAAGGCCAAGAGAAGGGCACTGGACTTCTACATGCAATGTGAAATGCCTGGAGGATTTTAGAGCACAGGAGCCATAACAAGAAATAAATTACTTACTTCATACACAAAATTGGAAGGGCCATTCAAAGACTTAAAGATAAAAGTGATCTTAACTGCTAAGCCATCTCTCCAGCCCCTATGAAAGTTCTTGATGAGCAGAATCCAATTGTCCTTTATGATAAGTGGAATAATAAATGGAAGACTGGAGAAATAAACCATTCCTAATTTTAAGTTGCATGCTGTTCTGAGAAGCATGATTAATTCTCAGTTTTGGGCTCCAGCCCGCCTAGAACCTTCATTTCTCTGTGGTCAGTGTATCCACGCTGCACACACAGCCAGCCATTTGTCACCTGCTGCCTCTCTGCTCTCTAATCTCCTCTATACACAACTTCTGTCTGTCCATTCTCCCAGAAAGTTCTGGTGTGCCACTCAGAAGCCATAGATAAAAAGACTTGTTTCCTCTTCCCCTTTCAGGCAGGCTACTTTTTACCTCACCCTCAGACCACTGGTTCTGCTTGGAGAATCCTCTGAATTAGTCACGTTCTCATCACTATGATAAATACCTGGGCAGCAGGATTGTTTAAAGAGGGGAACTATTTATGTCGGCTCACAGTTTTGGTGCATGTGGGCCAGCTCTGCTGTTTCTGGGCCTGTGATGAGAAGGACACATTGGATCCTCATGGGAGTCGGGAAGCAGAGAGAGTGACCCCAAGACTCGCCTAGTTCCTTCAGCGAGCCTCTGTCTCCTAAAGTTTCCAGCACCTTCTAAAATACCACTGTAAGGTGAGAATCAAGCCTGGAGCACATGAGCCTTTGTGAGCATTTTGTTTATGGCCTCACATCCCAGACACAATGCTCCACCTGAGTAGGTAGTTGAGTGTGGAACTCCTTTTCTGATTGTGCAATTATAAACTTCCCCACCCATTTTGAATCTTTTATATCTTTTTTACTATATTTAAAAAAAAATTGTGAGATAAGCCCAAGCTGGCTCAGACTCTTCGTTCTTCTGTCTCAGCTTCCTGAGTGCAGGCATCCAGGTGTGCGTGTCCCTCCGAATCTTTTCTTCTGTTTATTGCATCACCCAAGGGGAGCCCTGCAGGCTCTCTTCCTTGATGTCACCTTGGGGCGCTCCTCAGTGACGATGCCCATGATTTACCTTGGCTGTGGCCCTCCAGCCGGACTGGCCCTTTCCACACATCTTTCTGGATTGTTGAAACAGCCCTCTGAGCTGATTCCCACCTTGGTTTTGATGCTACAAATCAACCCTTGCCATAGTTGTTAGAATCTAGATATGTAGATCTGAGTCAGGTCCTGTCTATGATGGCTCCAGATGGAGCAGAGCCGGTTGTTCTGTTGTTATTAGTGATATGTACAATTTTTTTTTAATGGAATTGAACTTCAGGGCCTGGAGAGATGGCCCTGTGGTTGAGAGCACAGGGAGCCCTTCCAAGATCCTGGGTTCAGTTCCCAGCCTCCACGTGGTAATGAACAACCATCTGCAACTCCAGTTCCAGGGGATCTTATGCCTCATGTATAATAACTACAAAAATGCTTCATGATAAATTTATACAAGGAAATGAAAGACCTGTATACTGAAAACTGTCAGTAGTTAATGAAAATACATGTAAATGCAAAGGTCTCCTGTGCTTACACATTAGAAGAAGGAATATTGCTAAGATGTTAAAAGTATTTAAAATCTATAGATTAGTGTAATCCTTATCAACATTTTAATAAGACTCCCCATAATAGAAAAAAGTATCCTAGGATTTGTGTGGAAGCACAGAGGATCCTGACTAGCCAATACAAAATTTAGGTGGGTGGGGAACATAGCTGAAGGCATCAGAAATTTTGACTTCAAGATGAACTATGAAGCCATAGTTATAAAAATAGCACAGGATTACACAAGACTAGAATTATAGATCAAGAGGTCAGAATAGAGAGCCCTAAAGTAAATCCACATACTTAAGGAGAATTGAGTCTCATTTTTATTGTTAACAAAAATACACACAAGGCAAGGACAATCATTTCAATAAACACAGTTAAAGAGAACTATGCATATATGAAGAAAAAGGAAATTTCACCCTTATTGACCTAGGAAAAAAAATAAGGGGAAAAACCTTGGAACAATAAGGGGGAAAAAAAAGTTTTAAGTCAAAAAAAAGAACCCCAAAACAAAAAACCCCCCAAAAAGGAACAGAAAAGAGAAATAGACAAAATGTATGAACAAGTTGAGATTGTACAAACCCAAAATCTTTTTATAACAAAGAAAAAAAATAGACTGAAGAGACAATTTATGGATAAGACATAATGGAAGAGACAATTATGGAAGAGACAATTTATTCATCTAGCACAGTTGTCTGTACCTTAGACAATTCAAAAGCTAGTATTAAAGCAAATAAACAAAACTGATTAAAAGCCAGGCAAAGGTTGGGGCTGCATGAGCTCAGTGGGTGAGGCTCTTGTCATGCAGCCTGGAGGCCTAAGGTAGCTCACCAGAACCCACACGAAGGTGAAAAGAGAGAACCGACTCCATGGATTTGTTCTCTGACCTCCATGACATGTTCCCTCCATCACACATGTGCGCACACACATACACACACAATAATAATAATAATAATAATAATAATAATAATAATAATAATAATAAATGGGCAATGGGCCTGAATTGACATTTATCAAAGGAAGCCATGTAAGTATCCAACAATATCTGAACAAAAACAACCCTAAACACAATTAGTCATCATGGAAATTACAATGTACTGTTACCCGTCAGAGCATCCAGTACAAAAACCGTGGAAGGTTAAAGGACATGGATAAGAATGCCAAGAGAAAGGAACCCTGTACACAGCTGGTGGGGTGGAAGCCCGCCAGCCGTTACGGAAAACTGGGGATTTCTCTGAAAGCTTACACGGGAAACACCTTGTAATCACTTGCTGATACGGAGCCAAAGAGAGCATCGAAACCAGTGCTTTGAAGCGACAGCTGCACCCCAGCATTCACTGCAGAGTCTGCAGCGAACAGGTCTGTAGTTCTGCTAAACGACAGCAGGGGTATGGAGACAATCCGCATGCCCATCAGTGGATGACCAGATAAAGGAAGCAGGTGTATACGCAAGATGGAATCCGATTCAACCTGGGACTGTGAAAAGCGCCCCGCCCCCATTGCTGCACCTGTGGAGCTGGAGCGCTTTCTGTGGAGCAAAGTCAGAAGACATGTACAGAAGCATCATCTGTTGTATGCTCTCATTTGCTGGCGGAAGCTAACCATGTCGAAATCACAGAGGATGAAAAGAGAATGGGGTCTGGGGCGGTGAGGGCACCTGCGTTCAGCTCACCAGGGGAAGATGAGCTCAAGCGAGCTCTTGTGTACTGCGGTGACTGTAACTGGCAGCGCAGAAATATGTTAAAGCATCATGTGCACTAGAAATGTGTATACTGCTTATTTATCAGGATAAATTAAGTTTTAAAAAGTTAAATATAACTATAGAGTATCTATTTAATGATAATTTGTCCTGATTAAAAATAACAAAATAAGCTGTGTGTGATAGTGCAGGCCTATGATCCCAGCACTGGCAGAGGCAGGCAGATCTCTCTGAGTTCAAGGTCGTCCTGGTCTACAGAGTGAGTCCAGGATAGCCAAGGCTACACAGAGAAACCCTGTGTCAAACAAATAAACAAAACAAAAAACCAAAATAATTATTACTATTTTTGGTGGAAGCAGGAAATAAGAGACCCTTTTTGGAAGGGGGGGGAGGGCTGAAAATGTCTGCAGTAGGATAAAAGAAAACTGGAATGTTTGACATTGTTTAGATTTTACTAACTGCAGGCAGACTGTTGCCCAGATAACAAAGGTCTGTCCAGGAAAGTGTTCTCAGGTCTGTAGATAGGTCACTTGGGTCAGCTTCCTGAAGGAGGACAAAGACTAGAGCCACCGAAGGTTTTCCTGGAGGCCTTTAGTGGACAGTTCCCAATATTTGCTTAGGTGGTATGAGATACATTGTCTCTCCTCTGCCTCAACCTGCAGGACTCTGGGGTTGACCTGATGGGAGATGAGGGAGTGAAGAAAGAACAAGCAAAAAGACACAAACAGAAAAGCTGGGATCGGGGGGCCATGCATTCTTACCGAGACACTTCAGTAGCCTAGCCCAGAAACTCAGCTCACCTGTTAAATATTGCCGAGGGAGGAGGTGTGTTTATTGAACACTGTGGAATAGGGAGACAAGCTAGCTAGTCTCAGAAGGAGGTCTGCAGGAGAGTGGAGTTGCAGTCATCTATAAGAAGGAAGCTGTGGCTGATGATACTTTTGTATACACTGGTTTTAGCCAGTTTGTTCATAGCATCTGTACCTGGCCCCAGGAAAGCTTTGCCCATCCTGTAGATCTGAGGCATTCGGGTTCTTGATGTGGTCATGCTCAGGTCAATAACACACATTCAACTTGGGCCTCCATTCACTCCCTAAACTCTTCCCTCTGAATTTTACCAAGCTCCGCTCCTGCCTTGGGGTGGGGGGGCTGCTAATTTCTTTGCCTGATTATTTCTTAAAGGCTGAAAAGCCAAGTCTCTGGAATTCATTGGACTGAGGTCATTGAGTCAAGCACCTTGGTGTCTTGAAAGGATATGAACTCTGTGACCAGGGGTGGGATTTGTGATCGACAGTAAACCTTGGGCTTCGGTTAGCATTAGATTTGGGATGTGCCGAGAAAACAGTTGCCTTTCCTTCACTTCAGTTCTAGCTTCTGAAGATCATGTGATATCCCATCCTCTATCTTCTGAAGATCATGTGACATCCCATCTTCTGTCTTTGAAAGAGATGCTGCTGGGATGGAGAACCATCACAAAGCAATTGGTGAAGGAACATCTGAGGATATTTTGGGATAATTCTGTGACTCTCCAACATGGAATCCAAAGTTGTTCTCCATAAGAGACCTGAGCACTGCAGGTTGAAAAAAAGTCCAACTACACAGTGATTGTAACAGACAGACTGATTCTGACAGACAGAAGGGGTTGAAGATTGCCTGGCTGAACAGCTGCATTTCAAGAGAAGAGCAACTTGAATGTTTGCATGTTAGTTAACTTTCTGCTGCTGTGATAGAACACTGTGACCAAGGCAAGTCAAGGAAGAAGGAGCTTATTTTGGCTGACGGTTCCAAAGGGACGATAGTCCGGGGTAGCAGAGGGGAGGCATGGAGGTAGGAAGAATAAGATCTTGAACTGCAAGCATGAGGGCCAACCAGAAGTAGGGGAAGCTTTTTACTTTCAAAATCTGCCCAGTGACACACTTCTTCCAGCAAAGGGTACTACCCAAATCTTTCCGCGCAGCATCACCAAGCCGGAGACCAGGCGTTCAGATGCTGAGACTGTGGGGAATGAGTTCTAGTCAGACCACCACACGCTTCTCCTAGACATGCCAGCGTCTGTTACGTGATCAATGAATGCCAGCTCTGTCACGTCCTTGCAGGCAGCCAGCAGGGAAGAGCCTAGTGTTACCTGTGTTTTAGAGAGTCATAAAGTGCTCAGAAGGTTTTTCGGTCTTGTGCTTCTAATTAAGGTTTCTAGTCTTTAAGGAAAACGCATAAAGAAACTGCAGAATAAACCGCTAGACTGTGTAGCTATGAGGAACAATAGCGCATGTTAGCAGTTGGCATTGAAAGGGCACGGAAACTGGGATCCAGCCTGCTTGTGTGACTTAGTGTCCTCATCCTAGTTTTGTGGGTGTTTTGTGCAGCATACTCCATAGTCAAAGGTATATTGATTTAGGTGATATTTAGCTCCCATAGTAGGCAACACACTTTTTTTTAATCTCTGCTCTGGCTCCAATGGTCATAGACTTGGAACAGTTCTAAATAAAAGGATAGACAGAGATATATTGTGGAAGGTCCAATGTCTTTCCTGGCCTTTCTCCACATATCGGTACAGGAATTGGTTTGCCTTTGATCAGCGGAAAGAGAGATGTGTCATAATCTTGTTTCCCTAGGGAGCTTGACCTTTGGTAACATTTTCAAGGCTACAGTGAAATGTTCCTGGATCATCAGACCTGAATGCTATCTTCCTCCTCTTTCTTTCTCCTCCCATTCTCAGCACAGAGAAGAAGAAAAAAAAGTCCTTTCTAGGCAGCACCCCATGTACCCCAAAAGGAATGCTCTGAATCCTATCTTGTAATCCCACGAACAACTGAAAGGTATGAGTCTTGCGTCAGTTGTGGGGGGGGCTGCTGGCTGGTATAAGGGTGTGTGTGTGTGTGTTTGTGTGTGTGTGTGACTTTGAGCATGTGGGAATGGTGGTGTGGATGACCCCTCAGTTGGAAAGGCTCCCTGATGTGATAGCCCTTACTGCATTGTGCTTTGAACCATGTAATAGAATTTTCAAGGGGATCCAAGAAAAACAAAAAGGGAAATAAAATGTTCCTAGTAGGGACACGTTCTGGAAGACTAGGTGGGATTCTCTGGTTTCTAGGTAGACTAGTTCAATATGGTAGAATATTATGGAGCAGTGTCTATTTCCCAGTGGGCAAAGAATGAGGAAGTGCCCACTAAATAAATCCATGGATTTCCTAGTTAGCATTCAGCACAACTTCAAGGGAATGCTGCCCTGAGGATTTCTGTGCAACCAATTACCTAAATACCAAGACACGTTGTCTCTCCCCAGACTAAAAGGTCTTTGGGACAATAAGGCGACAATGGCCCCCTTGCCCCCTTGTCAGGCACATTAATGTCACAGGTCCCCGGAGAAGACTTGGGGTGCTTTGATGGTCAGTGTGCTCAATTTGATTTCAGAGATTTCCAATTCCTTGCACCTAAGCACGCAGTCTCAACAAACAAATAGTACGGGGACACAATTCGCCAGCAGGCTGTGGGTCCTTAATTACCTCCACTCAGTGGTCCTCCCGCTGTTGGGAGCATGGCTGACCCTTGGAAGCATTAACATTCCTGGAATTTCATTAGGCTGGTCTTTGTAAAGGAGTTGAATACTGCCTCATTAGCTCAGACTCATGGGGCATTTGTGTCTCTGACAACAGTTTAATTATGGACATTGTTTACCAATCAGTACTGAAAGGACAGACTAGAGGGCTAATCTGAAGATTAACACTGTAGCTTGTTTGGGGGTTATTCTTTCAACCAGTGAATGCAAGAGTTAAACAAATGGTTTATGTAGCTCTTGTTTTCCATAATAAGATTGGGTGACTCAATCCAAGGCGTGGATACATTTGAACGTTTCTAAGTCTCGCTCCTTCTGTTTCACATTGATTTAGCTTGGTAAAACCCAAAGGAAAGAGTAATAACTTTGTTGAACATTGGGGTTGAAGGAGAGAAAGCTCTGTGAGACCAGCACCTTCAAACGACAGAAGTTGGCAGTTTCGTCCTGCCCTTCCTTCCCCGTTTCCGCAGATACTCTAGGCAGCCAGTGGTCGTAAGGGAGCCTTGGAAGTTCATCCAGAAAGACAAGGAACACGAAGAAAAGCTTTTTTGTTATGTTCACTTTTGTTTTGTTCCTTCCATCTGTAAGTAAGGATTCAGTTTGCTTCTCTTCAGCATTTGGGAACTGTCAGATCACTATTGAGGAGGAAAACTGGGTCATAGATAGGTTCTGGAACTTTCAGAGTGGTTCTGAGGTATTTCAGTGAACATATTTTTGTGGTTAGGAATTTTAGTAAATTGAAGAAATTGCCTTCAGTATTTAGAAACTTAACCCCTCCAACTTCTCAAATGCAGCATGCCCTCGAGGCGCATGCTTTTCAAGACAGACCTGTATAGGGCAGAGCATCACCACAGCAGCGAGTGCAGGTGAAACTGTGGAACTGTATCTGATGTTGTCATGAATGTCAGGCTGTCTGGGTTCTGGAGGTACACGGAAACCTCAGGGGAGGGAAGTGGGCTCCATCGCATTTGTAGGCAGGTCTGCTGGTCCCCACACAAACCAGGAGCTGCCTTGGACTTAGAGACTGAGCTTGTCTACACCGTCCCTTCAGTCCACTGAGTAAAGGAAGTGGGTGTGAAAACCACTCTACATCTTACTGCCGTTAGCAGCCTTAGAGCACGTCGGCCATTGTGACCCTTCACATAGCAGCATCAAGGAAAAGCTGAAAGCATTTACAGCTTGTTGATAAGGACTAGTTCATTACCTTGGTGTGTACGGGTGTGTGTGTTGTGGGTGTCTGTGTGTGTGTGTGTGTATGTGCATGTGGAGTATGTGTGGTTGTCTTGTGTGGTGTGTGTGTATGTCTGTGCATATATGTCTGTGTGTTTCTGTGTGCGTATGTGTGTGTGTGTGTGTGTGTGTCTATGTATATGGTGTAGGCCAGAGGTTCATGCCATGAGCCTTTCCCAGCTCCGGGCACATTTACAATACAAGGTGAGAACTTGGGGATGCATCAGACGCCAGTCTAACCAATGCTGTCTTTTTACCAGAGAGTGTTTTTTCAGACAAGAGTTCCTTCTCTGTGTCACCACCTGAGAGGGTGGTATAGATATCTACTAGGTCACCCAGCGCCTACTGACCAGTGCGAACAGTTGGTGAGATGGCACCTAAGGGGTCTCTGCAAAGAGAAAAGGGCAGGGAAGCTTCAGGAAGGTGGTTGGAGTCACCTAACACCAGGCTGGGGACTAGGAGGGGACACAGGTAGAAATTCCCAGATCTTTGGAGCCTTGACCCAGGCAAGCCAGTAGGAACAAAGCTGTCCAGAGGCCAGTGATGCTCCCTGCTAATAGAGATTCTGAAACTGCTTTGTTACGGGTTGGGCTGGTGTGGGGAGAGTGCTGGAGGTGAAGTCATGAGAGGAAGAGGAACGTCAGCCTGACTGCGAAGGAAACCTCTCTGCAGGTCGTTTGGAGCCACCACCTATGTTGCCTCTGGCTACCAAGAAGAGCAAAACGAGAGCTATTTCAGCCTTAACTCCATATCCAGGAGAGGTGTTAAAGGGAGTGCATAAAGCAGTCAAAAACCAAGAGCCAGAGGAGGAGGACAAAGGAGGAAAGGACCCGCAGCCTCTGCCTGTGGGTCCTGGCGTCCGGGCCCTCCGCAGCCACACAGGCCTTTTCCTGTGGCTGCAGCTGCCAACATCCCTCATAACTGTTTGTCCCACTTAAAATAACGAGTCTGAGTCCCTTGTTGGACTCAACCATTTCTCATGGTGTGGTTCAGCTTTTAGGACGAATAAATCGACATTTTAGGGCCTGCCTGGATTTATTGTAAACAGTCTCTCCCCACTAAAAGTGGCCTGCCGTGTGATTTGGCCCAGCGTGGTTTGGCCGGGAGTGGTTTGGCTAGGATGTTGGCTCCACTATGGAGACACATTTGCCGTTAAAATAACACAGCCACAAGGAAATATACCTCGTTGTTGGCCGAGTGTGTGTTTTCTTGGGAACTGGGAAGTGTTTCTCTCTGAGTCACCTTAGCTGTTCCTCTGAGTCATTCCAGGGGGTGAGAAGGAGAAGGAAGGACAAAGCAGGGAATGATGGGAAGGCTTGGCCATCATGACTCAGCCTTCCCTAGTCTTGCTTGCTATAGATATCTGACAGGTGCCCAGAAGTCCTCTACCTCAGAGAAACCCCTAGAAAGCAGCCTCCTGTTGGCCAGGATGGCGAAGACAGATCTTCTGTTTGCTCAAGAGGTATCCATTGTGTATAGCATGTCATTTTTATTTTCCAAAGCCAGTTTTCTAACACTCTGGACCTGTTCCTCTTTAAGCTTGGCCCTGGGTGGGAGTGAACTTTACTGACAGAGTCCATGGGCCTGCTACAGGCACAGAGAGATGTCCTGAAGCCTCTAGTTTACTCTGCAGGGCTCTGGAGGGTTCTCGGGCTGGAGCAGAACTGTGGTTTATCCTCTTTCCTTCTTTTGCTTTGCAATCTCAAGGGTTCCAGAATCTTGCCTTTTGTTCAGGTCTACCCGTATTTCAGTGTGGCCCAGGCTGGCTTCCAAACTGCTATCCTGCCTAAGCCTCCACAGCCATAGCGTTGAAGGCATGTCCACTACACCTGAGATTTCTTGCAAGAGGGTTGTTCCAGGTTAGTGTTCTCTTGAGAATCAGAACAAAAGTCTTCCAACTTTTGCTTCATAGTTTAGTTTGATTAAATTAGTTTGGTAAATTTGGGTAAAGTATCTTGTATAAAGCTCAGTTTCTCCAACCTACAACAGAGGTCACCGTAGAGGTAACTGACTGCCTAGAGTCATGAGAACTGAGAGAAGGAATCTTTGTAAAGTACTTAGCAGGGTGCCGAGTACCTATTGAGTGTTTAAAAAATGCGACTGCTGTTCTGTCCCGTTGAACACAGAAGCCAAGAATGTCACTCTGAAGAATCCCAGGGTATGACTCATTCAAAAACTCCTCAGTGCCCTGGAGTGCCTTAGCCATCCAGACTGGATAGGGGCCCAAGTCCTCCTGGCAGGTACATCCTGCTGATCTCATGGCTGGTCTGGGCAGGAAGTTTGCGGCTAGTTAAGGGAAGGGCTTCCTTCCCAGAGGCACACAGGCACCTCTGGAGGGACGGTTCCAAGTTCACCAGCCAGTCTACAGCAGCTGTGTGGATCCAGGACCTGAAGCTGTAGCAGTGGTTTGGTGTATTTCCACGTCTTCAGCTACTTGAGTAGCTGCTTCCTTCTGCATTTTCAGATACATGAAAAGCAGTGTGCCCAGAGAACCCTTTGGCCCATGTTCATGAGCTGAGCCCAACCTAGGGTTAACAGCTAGACATGCAATAGCAAACAGAAGCAGACAGGCACCTACACCTGGCTGCTAGAATGAGCAAAACAGATGCCCGGGAAGTGGGGAAGACTTTGTATGTGAGTGTGGCCAGGCTTATGGGTTTACCATTCCAACTCCAGCGGCTTCTAGAAGGCTTTCAAAGTGAGAGAGTACCCCCTCAGGACCGCTGGAGGCCGGCACCTGCACCAGAGCCACGCCCACAGCTCCCCAGAGGCCTCTAATTTATGGAGAGAGGGAATCTGCACTCAGCTGCATTCTTGTGGCTGGGATCAAAAGGGCTTTCTTGCTGTCCACAGATCACATCCCAAGAATCCTCCCTGGACTGAACATTCCTGAGAAACGAATGTGGCTTTGGCCACAGCCCACGTGGTGGAGCAAGACTGGAAGGGTGCAGAGCTGAGACAGATATTTTAATGCCCTAGCAAAGGCTTATATACCCCCAGCAAGTCAAGTGTAGATTTGAGACAAGCTGCATTTTCCCATCCACTTGGGATGGTTTGTTCAAATAGAGTGAGGGTACTTTGCTTCCTCTGAACGTAGTGATTTGGTCTGTGAAGTGGGGATGCTGGGCTCGAATTGGAGGGACTGCTTCTTGGCCACTATGCCACTAGGCCTAACATGTGGCTAGTTTTACAACTCTGGTGTAGCCTCCATCCTATCAGCAGTGTGAATCTGCAGCATTGGGACAATCGCTGAGTCCCACCCTGTGCCTGTACTCCTGATCTGACGGCATGGACAGTCTCAGCTTGAGGAGAGTATTTAGAACCCTGGGCAGGATGCTTCTGTGTCTTCTGGACCAGTGTGCTTGGAACAGCTGCTGGAGGAGACACAGCGGGGGCTGGAGGGCAGATGTCTGCTGGTGGTACTGTGCCTGGTTTCCAAAGCAGGGAAGACCAGTGGTGAGTGCGGGAAACCTGCCTGCCCAGGTGACACACCCAGTGTGCTCCACAGTTTGCTTTTTCCAGAGTGTTCTCAGGAGTTGTCCTTCTCACTTGTGCCAGGCAGCATGTCCCTCACAGCTTAGCAAAGCTGTGCTTCCTCCTGCAACGGGTATGTAAGTCTGGCGGAGAGAAGAGAGGGAGGAGGAGGAGGGCTACTTGCCCTGCCAGCCCACTGTTGTGTAACTCCTGATTGTCTCCATAAATGATGGAAAGGCGAGTACTCCATGTAAGAGGAGCTCTCGATCCCCCTCTGGATGACAGAGGAGGTACTGTACCCCCAAAATGAGAGTGAGGTGGAGATGGCACACAGCTTTCTTTTCTTTCCCTCACACCCACCTTTCGGTGCTCCTGAAAAGAAAGCAGAGCCCAGGGCTTTGTTCCTACTAGGTAAGCATTCTACCACCAAACCACCTCCTCAATCCTTGCAGTTTTGGGTCCAGGTTGGCTCTGAATTCACTATGTAACTCAACTGACCGGGTCAGACTCATGATCCTCCTCTCTCAGCCTACGAAGGGCTGGGATGCTAGGCAGGCATCTCCAGCCTGGCTTTTATTCATTATCAGTGAAGCCATAGCTGAGAGTTTGGTGTAATGACACAGTAATAAATCATCAGACTTGTACATCTGTAAGAACAGAGGCAGCCCTACTCCAAACATGCAACACAAATAGAAACATCTGTATTTGGTTTCTGGCTTCCATTTCTGGTACAGTGGCCTCCAACTGAACACAGGTATGAATCTTGTTGATAAGAGAGTTCTCTCCTGTTCCTTCTGAGGGGCTAAGCTCTTGGTGGGTAGGTTGGGCAGTAGCTTGCCAAGCGTAGAAGCAAGGGAAGAGGTCTGGGGAAGGGAGGTGATGTGGGAAAGAACTGTCAGGGGAGCAAGATGTAACAGCGGATGGCCAGGTCATGACCTGGTATGTGTGTCAACGCTGAACCGTTAATTAGTTGAGGGGCAGAATCTCACCTGTACACCAAGAAAGCTGCAGGAAGGAAGGTGGGCCTTTCAACATCTACCGTCTTTTCCCCATTCCTTTCCTACAGACAGAGGAGAGTTTCACTTTTGGTTCTGTTTTGTTTTTCAAGACAGGGTTTCCCTGTGTACCACCGTGCACTCAGATCCACCTGCTTCTGCAGGGTTAGAGACAAGCACGGCTGCCACCCCAGCCCCCACCTGGCCACCTTCTTAAAAAAAGATAAAAAGGAAAAGCTCTGTTGATTTACTGAACAATTACTTGTCTGCTTAGATATTGCTAATGTAGTTATATGTGCTGAGAACCATCTTGTTATGGTTGGAGTGTGCTTGAACATTCTGCCCAGCTGGCAGTGCTGTTTCTGAAGGTTTTAGGACCCTTGAGACTTGTGGCCCACCTCGTAGAAGTGGTTTACTGGGCACAGGCCTTACCTGTATCTCTGGCTGGCCCAAGCTCTACTTCCTGGTTGGCAGCTATGACATGAGCATGAGGTGAGTGGCCATGAGGTGAGTGGCCATGAGGTGAGCAGCCATGGGGTATGTGGCCATGAGGTAAGCGGCCATGAGGTAAGCGGCCATGATGTGAGCAGCCATGACAAGAACAGCCACCTCTCTGCCACCTGAGCTTCTCTGTGCCCTGCCTTCTCCACCAAGTTGGACCAAAATCTCTTGAAAACCCCAGTCAAAATAAATCCTTATTTGGATAAGTTGCTTCTGTCAGGTATTTTGTCCCAGTGGTTAAAACAAACAAACAAACAAATACATACTTACAAAATTGTTTATTGTAGACATACTGTATTTTTCGATTTTCTAGCTTATTAAGCAGTTTTATTAATTCTCTTTTTCCCTCATTGGTAACATTTTCAGTCTTTTTCCCTGAGTCACTTTGACATGCTGTGCAAGTCGTCTTGTTTGTTTCAGACATAGTTGTATTTGAATTTGCTCATCCAAGCCGCAGCTGTCCCTTTACACCATGGACAGCGTTACAGTTTCTTTCTCATTCATTTCCTGTGAGTATTTTGGGGTTTCCATAATGTATCCTTTATTCTATAACTTTGAAAGGTACCTTGTAAAAAGGTTCCTCAAAAATGGACACAGCGTGACTGGAGATCATAATTTTAAGCCAGTCTCAGACAATGGTCATGTTTTCTCTTATGT
>REGO01000125.1:3118087-3130224 GCA_010120015.1 Rhombomys opimus
CATAATCCCATGCTAGCTATTTAGACTAGGGGCTTAATCCCCGTGTTTAGAATTCTTGAGATCATCTATGGTAAAAGTGGTTATGAAGCTGGGTTTGGGGACAAACCACCCTTAATCCCATCACCCAACAGTCAGGTGTTAGACTCTCAAACATGTATAACTTGTATTTATCAACCTTAAGACACCTTTTTTAAGACTCTCAAATATGGTTTTTTTTGAGAGGGACCTTTGTATTTAGTTATTTACCATGAGACATAGTTGAGACTGCTATGAACAATTACTGTCCTTTAGCTAAAGGGATGGTAAAAGGTTTTATTTAGGCCTGTTTTTGAGTCTAGCAACAAGGCATATTGTGTCTAAGCCTGACAATAGCAGCTCTAGGACTTAGGCATAAGGCCTGGTCTCCTGCATATGAAGAGAACTGAGAAGCCATTTGAAGTCTCCCAACACAGAAGTTGGCAATATGTCCGTGGGACCTCATTGTGAGGTCTAAAACAGACCTGTGATACTGCTCAGGGTAGGGCGAGAGCTGTGGAAGTTGCTGAGTCAAGGAGCCATTTGTCCTCCGCCAGGCCAAAGAGCTAGAAGGCTGGAAGTGTCGGTGGCTCTTGTGCTGGTTGACCCTCCATGGCTGGGCACAGTGGACAAGCCTGCTTGGGAGCATTTTGACTTCCAGAGACCAGTGTGCCAGCAGCCAGCTATGACATGTTGCATCAGCAGCGGGACCAGCGTCCACTTTGGCTGCATTTGAAAAAGTCTCCTGGCAGAACTGACTTTTGGCTATGCAAACCTCTTGCCTTTTTGTGGGAATGCCAGCAGCCTCAGAGCGCAGCTAAAGTCTGGAGCCAGTCGGAAGGGCTCTTACTGTTTTTACCAACTCCTATATGGTGACTCAAGGACCATCCTCAGCTGTTTATTAAAAAATTGCAGTGAGACCATGTTTGTATCTATAGGACCATAAATATATATCTATGAGATGACTATTAACTTGCATTTGTTAACCATTAAATATTAGGACTTTAGGTTTTGTCCTTGCTACGTTGGAACCTTAAAAGTCATGAATATAATTTATTAAAGTGAGAGCACAAGAGTTTTTGTATGATTTAGTATATAAAAGTTTATAGCTTATAATAGTCTAAGGCTATAGTACAGATTAATAACATTTTAAGAGAACGAAACCAAGCATATTTTAATCTTTTGATAGTAGAGATACAGCAAATTGACCCAGTTTTAACATAAATATATTTTTTAAAATTAATAGATCTCAATTTAGAATATTGGTAAACAACTTATATGTAATAACGAACCCTTGAGTTATAAGTTTAAAAACCAACAATTTACAGAACAGTATAAAGCAATTTTAAAATTAACCACACATATTTTAACCTTTTGATAGTAGAGACACAGCAGATTGACCCAGTTTTAACATAAATAAATACCTATAAAATTAATAGATCCTAATTTAGAATATTGGTAAACAATTTGTATGTAATAACGAACCCAACAATTTAGCAGAACAGTATAAAGCAGTTTTAAAATTATATCTAAGCAACACATAGCAGGAGACAGTAACAGCCTTTATTAATTTAGGAACTGAAAAGAAAAGACATAGGCGTTTAGATTTATATTTTAAACCAACTTAATTTGAATAGATATTTATAACTTTGAAATTTTATTAACATAAAATTTTATTAAAATGATGTTATATAAAATTTATTTTGAAGCAGGTTTGAATTATAAGATAGTAAAATGTAACTTTGAATTTTTATATTTTTATAAAAATCCATACCAATTTGAAATGAGGCTCGTTGTTGTGGCCTAGTCTAAAAGATAAACAGTTAATTATGATTAAGACTTATAACTGTAAACCCAATGAGAAAATTATATAAAGCATTAGTTAAGGAATTTAAAGCATTTTAAAATATTAAGAGTAGAGTGTACAGAAATCAGGAAGAAAGAAGCTTGGAAATAGCCTCTTAGAAGAAAGCACGGAGCCCACTGCGCAATGATAGCAGCTTGGCGGGGGAGGGGTGAGCGCATGGAAAGCGGAGTCCCTCTGCCCGAATTCAAAATGGCGCCACAACCACGTGAAAGTCTATGGTGAGGCTATGGTTCTGCCCACTTCCTCCCAAAACCAACATGGCTTCGGGAATCTCGTGAGAGATTTTAAAATCCCTGCGGCTGTGCTGGGTTTTTAGAAATTCCTTACCTAAAGCCCTGCGCCTAAGTTGATTTTTGCCTTGTGTGAGTCTCCTTGACTGGGAGCACTGGCCAGGGTGGAGTGTTGCTGACAGCCGCCACAGGCATCAGTTTTTGCGTTGGGGCTTGGAGCATTTGCCAGGCGCAGACGCCTTAGCGGGAGTGGAGAGCGGGTACCGTGCTGCTGCCAGAGCAAGTGTTCGCATGAGAGCAGTGAAAGTAGGGGTTTTTAGGTATAGAGCAGAGAAAATCGGTTGAGACCATCCTGTTAGATTACAGGAGTCCGAAAGGGGTCCTAGCAAAGCCAGGAGAGACCCTCTCCGAATCATGGCACCAATGTTAGATTAATAAAAGAGAGGCTGTCAACTGATCTATGCAAGAGGTTTATTAGGTGGGTATCGAGGGAAAGGGGGAATAGGACATGATGGGGAGAGAGAGAGAAAAGGGGAGGGGGCACCCTGAAAGAGAGAGAGAGAGAGAGAGAGAGAGAGAGAAGCAAGAGAGGCAAGAGAGCGACCACGTGTCGGATTGTCTCTGTAAGGGGCAAGGAAATCACGCCTTCCAGGTGTGGCCATCTGGATGGCGACACATGATGACATCATAAGTTACTAGGTAACCCAGAAGCAGGTTGTGTTCCAAATCCTAACACTGTTAAGTTTTGGTTAGAGGAGTATAGCATGTGATATATATGATCTCTTTAGGGCAAACACTTGTATTCTGTGCCCATTGACCAAATCAGGGATCTTCGTGTTAATTGCCATCCTTTTTGCTGGGCGTTGAGAAATGCTTTAATGTATGAGAATAGCAATAAGTCATTAGAAGTCATTTTAATTTGGCATTTCCATTTGGCAGAAAAATTGTTGGAGTGACCCACAGTATTGCGTTTTCTGGCTATGAAAAAGCGTGTTCTCAGTTGTTATTTGAAGCCACCAGCACAGGCTAGCAGGCTATGTAAACGTCACTTCTTCGCCTGCCTTTGGAAATAAGGCAAGCTGACACCCGGCCGTGACCTTCCCCAGCTAACAGTTGAGTAAGGAATTTGGCTTTTTGCATAAAAAAAAGTTGGCAGCTGGAGCCAGGCAGGAAGTAGGGGCTGAACTTCTGGGCAGGCTGAGGTGCTGGCAGCCAGAGGTTCAACCAGAGAGAGACACAAGGAGAGGCAGACGAAGGGAGACAGAACTGAGCAGGGAAGTAGGCTGCGAGAACCGCATGGAGAGACAGAGTGCCAGAGAAGTTGGGTTGAGTTAGTAGCTAGCTGAGACTGCCCCAGCAAAAGGCCAAGGACCGTATAGAGAGATGTCTCCATGTCTTTATTAATAAAGCTCAAGTGGGATCCAGGAAGGCTCTGCAGTAAGTAACAGAGTTGGGTTCTGTCGTAGCACCTGTGACCTGTCTATCAAGTTCTTTGCTCTGTTCCGGGATGGGTTTCAGCTCATGGAAATGGCCCTTAGATCCGATCAGAAAGCGGTTGGTTGCTCCCATAGCATTCTTGCCACTGTTGCACAAGTGGGATTATCTTGTATGTCAGTCAGTGCTCACAGCTGGGTGAGACTGAGCATTGCCTTTCTCCTCGGGGAGTGTGCGAGGCACGAAGCTTCCAGGCGGCTTCATGTTCTGTGACTCAAGATTGTGGTATCTTCAGTACACAATGAAGTTTAAAAAATGAAAATAAAAATTTCAGAGCTCTATTTTGGAAAAATATGTTCTGGTAAGTTACATATAATGTTTTAAATTACCTGAGTAAAGTTCCTCTGCTTTTCTAGCTTCTTCAAAATCTAGTTTAATCAAATGATTGGTATAAGTATCTCAATGTTGATTATTTGCGTTGGTATCTGTTCTTGAAAAGAATGATGTAACTGAGAGCATTTCCTATAATATGAAACTTTACATAAAGATAGAAATAAAAAATGATCTGTTGAAGGATTAGCTTTGTGTTTTAAAGTATGCTGTGTGTGTTTGTGTGTCCACTAGTGTATTTCGTGTATTTCCATACTTTCATTCTGTATTGAATTGATTGACATGGTACTTGGCAGCAATTCATACAGAAATCATGGAATTAATTCTATACTAAAACCCACAGTATAAATTATGTAAATTTACATACAAGTGTGTATCGGGAAGGGTTTTGAGTCCTTGATGAGTCAAAATAAGTAAAACTATATGAATACTGAAAGTTTTATCAACACATACCTGTTTGGATTTCATACGACACTCATTTCTGGATTCAAAGTAAATTCTTGGGCCATGAATCCATTAAAATTCCATTGGTCACATAAAGGTTAAAAGAATCATGTCCTAGCTCCTTTTCTTGGATATTTAAAGGATATTTAAAGGGGTGGCTCAGTGGCTAAGAGCACTGGTTGTTCTTCTTCCAGACCTGGGTTCAGTTCCCAGCACCCACCTTGCATGGCTTATAACACAACCACCTGTGACTCCAGCTCCAGGGGCTCCCTATGTCCACATCTGTGTTTGGCAAACACACGTAGATGAAGACAAATAAAACTTTAAAATAAAGAACTAGCCTGTTACAGCGCTACTAAATAAAGCACTTTATTTTTCAATCCAGTATTTCCCAGATGGGTGTTACTGTGGAATTGTTTATACAGATCAAATATCAATAGTCTGTGCAGCTCTATTTTGTCTGTATTTTCTAGCACAGATAAGGTGGGGAAGGAGGAACGGGGAGGAGATACGCTTGCAAGGGTTCGCATGGCTTGGAGAGTGTATCTGTGGCCATGGTCAGGTGCAGCTCGGAGGGCAGACAGTGCGGGAAGCCATGCTTCTGGGGACATCTCTCGTGACAGGTGAGATCTTACTGTTTTGTGCTCTTCAGGGCCATCTGGTGTGGGATGAATATGGATAAATCCCTGTGAGCTCTGAAAGCCCTGGATATCCTTCTTGACTTCATGACTCACAGGCATGTGTGTGGGAGCTCCACACTGTGTGGGGTGGAGGCAGGGTGGCATTGTTCAAGTGACCTTCCACTTCAGATTAATTCCCCCATCAATAGCAATAATCTCAAGAAAAATGGGAGCAAATTCTTAGAAAAGGTGTTTGTTGTTTTGTTTTAATGAGTGGCAGCCTCTTTCCGAGTGAGTTGGTGAGAATGGATGGCCCTTTCTGTAACAGCACAGTCACCAGCCTTGAGAGAAGAGTAAGTTGGGTCATGCTGCTTGCAGGACTTCCCCCAGAAGAAGGGCCATGAACACAGCAATAGGGAAGAAGGGAAGCTTCTCCAGGGAACTATTTGGGGTGTGGAATGGAAAGATAACAAGTTGTGTCAGGGACACATGAGACTAGGACATAGATGAAGATGGAAGATCCCCAGCGAGACGCCCAAGACTGCTGCTGGGCAGGAAAGCAAGGAAACGGCCAGTACAAAGCCACGGCAGACAGGCAACACTTGCTTCCCCAGGGTCACCTGGTTACGAAGCAGCACTCTGAACATTTGAATTCAAGAGAGGATGCCCAGACCTGCTTTGCACTAGTTCCCAGGGGACCCAGGGGTCCATGCAGACTGAGGAATCCATGCAAATAGATTTTTTTCCCCTTTTAGATAGTGTCTTACTTTTAAATAGGTCTCCAAGCTGGCCAGAGACTTCAGATCCTCCTGTTCCCAGCTTCCAGAGTGCCAAGAGTACAGATGTATGTGATTGAGAGGCAAAGGGATTAAAAATCAGTGGCCATTATTTTGAAGTTTAAAGCACAAGCCTGAACTAAGGCCAGCCAAGTGGAGATATATTCAGCCACCTTCAGGGAAGAACTAGCCTTACTGCATTCTTTTCCTGCCCACTAGAGATACAGTTGCTGGGAAACCAGCCCCTCTCTCCTAGGAAGGGAAGCCAGGCCATTAATGGTTTGGGGGCCTTCTTACAGCCAATCAATCAAAATGCAACATCCCCTTTTGTGTTTCCATCAATAGATGCTTGCCAGGCAGGAATCCCCCTGCTTTGGGCACTCTGGGAGGGACCAGAATCTTTAAATCACCCAGCTAACCTGAGCAGGAGGCTCTGGCTCTCAGCTCTCGGCTCTCGGCTCAGCAGTTCGGGGGTAAGGATGTGAGCCCAAGCTGTGGCTCATAATACAAAGATCCTCATGTGTTTGCAACGGACTCAACTCGTGGTGGTCTTTTGGGGTCTCGCTATTCGGGCACACCATGATCACACCTGCCTCAAGCACTGATTTTGTATTGAAAGTGTTTTCCAAATTTAAGTCTCTGTTTTGAATATCCTTGGAGTAATTAAGCTACAGTTTTCTAAACCCTGCTACTCACAGCTGCTTATAGCGAGAATCTTAAACAGCTGTGCTACTGGCTGGCTTCAGGAGTCTCAGCCCTGCGTTCACCTGCCCTTCTATAGGCCTTCTCTTTCCTTGTTTGGGGGTTTTCCTGCACTTGTCTGCTCAAGCCAGTGACCAGGGAATAATTTTTTTCTTCTTTGAACAGCGTCAGGCCACTTGGAAATAAAACACTTTCTATCTTGTGATTTTTATTCTTTAGTTTTTCCTGATTATGGATCTCCGGATACCTATTATATAACCATATATGAGCCATCTGTCTAGATTGACGTGTGTGTTGGTGTGTGCGCGTGTTTAGGTGTGTGTGTAGGTGTGTACCCAGGTAGAGGTCAGGTTTCAATGCTGAGTGTCTTCCTCTTATTGCTCTTCACTTTTGTTTTTTTGGGCCAAGCATCCCCGTGAACCTTGAACTCCCTGGTTCTTTCAGGCTGGTGGTCACTGTGCCAGGAACCCCGTGTCCTTGCTTCCCCAGTGCTGCAGTAGCAGAGGGGGCTGCCTAGACCCTGAGTCACATGGGAGCTGGGGCTCTGAACTCAGGCCTCCATACTTGTGAAGCAGTTTACGATCTGAGCCAGCTCTCCAGCTCCACTTTTCTGTTTTCAAGGACAACATCAAAGACACCAGACTCTCTTCTCCAAGGTCAACCTTGTGTGCCCCTCACTGGGCAAAGCCTTCTGAGGAGATGAAGCTGAAGGAGACACATGAGGAACTCCACACTCCGAGGCTGGGAAGGCTGCTCTGCTGCTCTTGCAAAGGATCTGGGATTCCCAGCACTGGCACGGCAGCTCACAACCTTCTCTGGCTCTAGCGTCAGGGGGTCTGACATCCCCTTCTGGCCTTCAAAGACACCAGGAATGCAGGTGCTACACAGATGTACATGCAGGCAAAATACCCATACACAGAAAATTAAATAATTATGTACAATAGGTTTCTTTCATACAATAGATTCTGATTATAGTTTCCCTTCCTCAGACTTATCTCAGGTCTTCCCTGCCCCCGCCCGCCCAAAGCCACATCTCCTACTTCTTTCTTTCTTAGAAAACAAATAGGCATCTTAAAAGTAATAATAAAATGAATTGACATACGATAAAAACAAACAAGAACAGAATGAAACAAACAAATAGATATAAAAAGAGACAGCAAGAGCAGGGTGCACACCTGTAATTTCAGTGCTTGGGAGGAATCTCTATGAGTTCAAGGCCAGCCTGGTCTACAAATTGAGTTCCAGGCCAGTCAGGGTCATACACTAAGACCTTGTCTCAAAAACAAAACAAAATAAAAATCCACAGAAATAAAAAACCTAAAATCAAAACCAGAAACTGTAATATAGAAGTAAAAGAACCGTTAGGCACAAGGAAGCAAGCAAGCAAGCAACAGCACTGTGAGACAAAAGCATAGTATTGAGCTCATTTTGTGTTGGCCGTCTACCACTGGGCTTAAGTGGGCTTTCAACACCCACTGAGCTTCCCGTGGAGGGACTAAGTTTTCCATTGTGAACTGTTGTCATTTGGAGATCACTTCTGGGTTAGGGATGGGGCCTCATGTCCACTTACTGCCTCAGCATTGGGACCCCATCTGGCTTCAACCTGTGCAGGCCCTGTTCATGCTGCCACACAAGCTCTGTGAGTTCATGTGTATATCAGTTCTGTGTGTCTAGAAGGCTATTTTTCCTTGGTGTCTGTTATCCCTGATGACTCTTACAATCTTTCTGCCTCTTTGGCAGAGTTCTCTGAGCCCAGGGGGGAGGGATTTAATGGAGACATTACATTTAAGAATTAGTGTTCCTAGGTCTCTCACTCTCTACCCACTGTCTGCTTGTGGGTCTCTGTACTTGTTCCGATCTTCTGCAAGAGGAAGCTTCTCTGGTGATGACTGAGCAATACACTGATCTGTGAGTCCTATAGAACGTCATTAAGAGTAATTTTATTGCTAGGTTCCTTTCTCGGAGTAGTAGTATTTGGTTTTCTCCTTGGTCCAAGGCCTGTCTAGTCTTGGGTTCTCGGCCACTTGAGCAGTGAAAAACATGGTTTCCATATCATGGACTGGGCCTTAACTCCAATTAGAGAGTGATTGGTTTCTTCCACAACCTTTGTACTACTGTTGAATAAGTCTCGTGCACGCAGGTGACCATTGTAGATCACGGTCTGTAGATGAGTCGGTGTTTGCCTTTCTTCTCTGGCACTGTGCAGTATCATGGACACTAGAAGGTAGTGCTGAAGGTTCTAGTTAGGGCTAGCCTTCTCTGTGTACAATGAAATATGTAGTAAGCGTGGTCTTCACAACAGGGTCTCACCATCTATTTGTGGGGAGTAAACCAGAACCTTGGCACTAGCCTGGGCTGTTTGGTGGTTTACATGTGGCCCCTTTGGCCAGCAACTTCTTTAGATGTATCCCAGATCCTGGCATTGAAGGTTTCATTGGTGGCATGAGAAGCCTAGCTGGGGCTTTGTATCCCCTGTTATTTAGTGGTTCCATTCGGATCTCTTTCATATATGTATATATTTTGAGAAAAGTCTACTGTATTAGGTTTCCATATGACTCTTTAGTTTTAGCTGTTTCTCCCCATATTCCTTCCTTTAGCCCCCTCTTCCTTCTCCCTCCCTGCCTGGTCTCCCTTCCAAGCCTCTCTCCTGAATCTATTCATAACTACCTATTCCATTTCCCCTTCCTAGGGAAAGCTTTTCCTCACCCCCAGTCCCTTACCCAACCTGTGGTTATACGGATTGTGGCCTGGTTAGAGAAGACTCCACAGCTCACAGCCACGTAAAAGTGAACACATGCCATATTTGTCTTTTTGGATCTGGGTTACCTCACTCAGGATGATTTTTTTCTAGCTCTGTTTACTTGTAGATTTCATGATTTTTTTTTTTTTTCAAACAGCTAAGTAATATTCCAGAGCGTAAATCTTCCACATTTTCTTTATCACTCATCTCCTGACATTTATCTAGGCTGTTTGCAGTTTCTGGCTATTATGAACAGAGCATCGGGAATCATGGTTGGGCACGTGTCTCCGTATAGGATGAAGCTGCCTCTGGGTATACGCCCAAGAGTGGTGTGTCTGGATCTGGAGGTGTGTCTATTACCAGCCTACTGTGAAGCACCATGCTGATTTCCCTAGTGGCTGTGCAGGTTTGCATTCCCACCAGCAGTGGAGGAGTGTTCCCCTTCCAACCCATCCTTGCCATCATGAGCTGTCATTTGTTTTATTGATTCTGGCCTAAATGTGGCATAAAATGAAATCTCAAATGCAAAATTTTGATTTGCATTCCCCTGATGACTAAGGATGTTCTTTAAGTGTTTCTTAGCCTTTGCATTTTCTCTGTTGAGAATTCTCTGTTTAGTTCTGGAACCTATTTTTAAAATTGGGTTATTTATTTTCTTAATGTCCAGTTTTGTTTTCTCTTTTTTTGTTGTTTGTTTTTTAGTTCTTTATATATCTTGGCTATTAACTCTCTACAGAAGTGTAGTTCATAAAAATATTTTCTCATTCTGTAGGCTGCCACTTTGTCTGAATGACAGTGCCCTTTGCCTTACAGAAGCTTTTCACTTTCATTAGGTTCCATTTAATAATTGTTGATCTAGCAAGGTGTGGAGGCATATGCCTGTTATCTCAGCACTCAGGGAGGCAGAGGAAGGGAGATCTCTGTGAGTTCAAGGTCAGCCTGGTGTACAAAGCAAGTCCAGGCCAGTCAAGGCTACACAGAGAAACCCTGTTTCAAAATAACAATAATGAAAGCTGATGCTGAGATTTATGGCCAACTGTTGAGCAGAGTGCATGGAATCTTATGAAAGAAGTGGGAAATAGTAAGATCTGGAGAGGACAGGAACTCCACAAGAAGAGCAACAGAATCAGAAAATTTGAGCACAGTGGTCTTTCCAGAGACTCATACTCCAACCAAGTACCATGCATGGAGATAACCTAGAACCCCTGCACAGATGTAGCCCATGGCAGTTCAGTGTCCAAGTGGGTTCCATAGTAATGGGAAGAGGGACTGCCTCTGACATAATCTGATAGGCCTGCTCTTTGATCACCTCCCCCTGAGTGCAGAGCAGCCTTACCAGGCCACAGAAGATGACAGTGCAGCCACTTCTGATGAGATTTGATAGACTAAGATCAGAAGGAAGGAGAGGGGGACCTCCCCTATAAGTGGGCATTCGTGAAGAAGGGGAAGGGAAGGTGGGATTAGGAGGGGAGGAGGGAGGGGTTTATGGGAGGATACAAAGTGAATAAAGTGTAACTAATAAAAGTTTAAAAAAATAACAATAATGATAATAATAATAATAGTTGATCTTAATGCTTATGCTAACTATGTTTTTGTTGTTGTTCGGAAAGTTGTCTTTTGTGCCAATGAGTTCAAGTCTATTCTATCAGATTGAGGGTTATTAGCCTTATGCTGAGGTCCTTAATCCATTTGCAGCTGAGTTTTGTAAAAAGTGATGAATATGGATCTATTTGCTTTCTTCTGCATGTAGCCATTCAATTTGACTGGCATCATTTGTTGAAGATGGTGTCTTTTTTTTCTAGTGTGTATTTCTGGCAACTTCGTAAAAATGAGATGTTCACATGTGTGTGGACTTATGGCTCAGCCATCAATTTTATTCTTTTGATTAACATGTCTGTTTTTGTGCTGATACCATGCTATTTTATTACTATACCTCTATAGTACAATTTGAGATTGAGTATGGTAGTCTCTCAAGCAGTTTTTGTATTATTTGGGTTAGCTATCCTAGTTGTGTGTGTGTGTGTGTGTGTGTGTGTGTTTCCATATGAAGCTGAAAATTCTTTCAATTTCTGTGAAGAATTGTGTGTGAATTTTGATGGGAATTGCATTGAATCAGTAGATTGGTTTTGGTAGGATGGCCATTTTAACTATGTTAATCCTACTGATCCATGAGCAAGGGAGATCTTTCCATCTTCTGATGCCTTCTTCAATTTATTTCTTCAGTGTCTTAAAGTTTTTATCATGCAAGTTGTTCAGTTGCTTGGTTAGAATTATGCCAGTATAAATTATCTTGTTTGGGACTGTTGTGAATCGATTTCTTTCTGAGTCGTTTGTCATATAGGAAGCCTTCTAATTTTTGTGCGTTAATTTTGTATCCTGTTACTTTGCTGAAAGTGTTTATCATCTGTAGAAGTTCTCTGGTGGAGATTTTAGGATCATTTACATGTAAAATCATACCATTTGCAAATAAAGATACTTTGGCATCTTCCTTTCCTAGTTGTATCCACTGTCTCACCTTCTGTTGGGAATGGGCTAGAGGCCTGGGTGGGGGTGGAGTGAGGCCTGAGAGTCCATGGGAAGGAGGAAAGCTGGGTATGCCTGGAGGTTTACAAGAGTCCCCAGGGAGTAGAGGCAGAGAGGATGCCAGGCCCCAGCTACAGGGCAGGGGTAGGGGTAGGGGGACTGCAGAGTTTATAACAGAGGACAGAAAGCAGAGTGAAGAAAGCCAGGTGGCTGGCAGGTTTCTGGGTAGTGTGTGCCTTTAGGAGGTTGACACAAAGGGGTAGGGTAAGGGAAGAAGGCTGGGTCCCTGGAAGATCTGCTGAATCAGGGCGGGGGGGGGGGCGGGGGGAGGACAGGCCCTGCATATGGTCTGCTGCAGGGTTGAAAATGAGACTCATGGAATTTTTTTTAATGCAT
>REGO01000125.1:3138194-3192178 GCA_010120015.1 Rhombomys opimus
TTCCTTTCTATCTTTCTACCTTTCTTTCTTTCTTTTCTTTCTTTCTTTGTCATTGCTCTCACCTTTGCCACAATGAAAGCATCACAGGGGTTGTAGTTTAAAGAAACTCTCTGTGAGTTGTCCAACAGCCATCTTACAAAAGGAGCAGGTGCCGTGAGAGCTGGTTGACAACGGCATTTAGACATGACGTGCTGTAGCTCTCTCTTCGGAAGGTGAGGAGGGGCCTACTCTGAGGTTCTGTCCTTCAGATGTCTGTCCCATTTTTATTTATTTACTGTGTGTGTATGTGTGTATGGGCACGCTTACCATGGCACAGATGTGGAGGTCAGAGGACATCTTAGAAAAAATATCTCTCCTCCTGCCATGAGGGGACTGGGCATTGAGCTCATCTGGCAGCAAGTCCCTTCCCCCCCAAGCCCCTCCCCCCGTTTGCTGTCCTTTTTTTGAAAAGGATGACTTTTGTACAGGTGTAGTCCGTTTAGTTGTGGGTTGGCTGGCTGGTTTATTGGGTTACCAGTGGAGGTCACAGGGCCCTTGTAGGAGTGGTTCTACCCCTCTACCTTGTGGACCCTGGAGCTTGAACTCAGGGCCTCAGGCTTGGCAGCAAGACGTCTTGCCTGCTGGGCCTAAAGATGACTTCACTTCAAACACCCCAAGGCAGCCAGCCCTGCACTCAGTCTTAGGTCAGCTGGGAGTCTTATGGAAGCACTGAGCATTTCCTCATTTCCTGTTTGGGAAGCAACTTTTGAGTAAAACTTTTTTTTTTATTAAGTAAAACTGAAGCTTTAGTTCTTGTTATCTAAGAAACATATCTAAACAAGCAGAGATCTGACTACAATTACAAGGATAACGAAATAACACACACTTTCATTCTGAGATTTCTCACTCCATCAAAACTTCATTTGCTGGATTCTTTCTTTTAGGCTGTATTTAAAAATATACCACGCATATGGTAGATGTAGTACGAAAGATATTTATTGGATGGAGCTGGAGAGAGATTGGGAGTGAGGGGCTCCTCGACAGAGAGAGGGGAGAGAGCAGAGAGGAGAGAAAGGAGGAGAGTGAAGTAAGAGACGGGTCCTTTTATCCCTGGCCCCTGGCAGCTGGGACCGACGCTGACATCACAGATGCCTAGCAACCTGGGAGTGGGCTAGTGCATCAGCTTGTGAGCTAACACTTTCAGATGTGGATTGTTTGTCATGGAAAATAACCAGTCGTGTATTAGTGCTAGGAGAGATTTGACAGACACGTGCAATTATTTTAAAATCTCAAATACACAGGTGAAATTAATCATTAAATTTTAATTTTACTTACAAAGACTTTTGTGTCTGAGTTACCTATGTAACAGATAAACATGGTCCTCTTGAAAATCTATAGGTGAAACTTTTCTTTTTTATTTTCCACAGTACAATAGAAAAAAAATAAAAACAACTCCAAATCTGAAGGCTTTCTGACCAGTGGGCTAAATCATGGGAGACAGGCAACATATGTTTCAGCGTCTAATTCTTGTTTTAAATCTCTAGCAGAACTCACACTTGATGTTAAATTGAGGCTGTCACTCTGGGATAGCTATTGCGTCACCTGGCATGGATTTCTTGTTTTGGCTGATGATCTAGTTAAGCAAATTCTAGTTTCTTTCCACTTTTGCACGGGCTTTGATTTTTTGGCTTTCATTTGTGCTACAGTTACAAAATTGTACCTGTGATTTCCTTCCCTTTCTTGTTAATCTGTCAGCTCTGTTCATTTGAACAGCGTCACTTCAGCAGAATAATCTTTGAACCTTTCAGATTACTATCCCATGGTCAAAGCTGCAAAGCTCCATAGTGGGAACCTTTTATGCTCCTAGAGAATTTTTTTTGGAGGGGGGAAGTGGGGGTGAGAGGTATGGAGGAGGAGAAGGAGCATGAGGACAGATAGGGCTGATGAAAGATAACAGAAAATACCCTAATTATTCAGCAAGTCTTTGTCACTTTTAAACCAGAGACATTTTCTTTTAAAGTCAAAGTCTAACTAAATAGCACACTGATTCTATCCCAATTACCTTATGATTGACTCTTCTTTATCTTATAATCCCTCCCTTACCCCATGTCCCGGCTCTGATCTCTCAATTAAAATATCACTTTTCAAAGGCAAAATTACAGAACAATCCTTTGCATTGTAACATTTCTCCAGGAATGATCAGTTATGGTTGTGGGCTGTTTTACAAACAGTAGGAGAAAATGGATTGGTAGATTATAAAAGGAGTTGATTTCTTGATGGGATTCGCTTCTGTCCTACCAAACACAGCACGGATGCTTGAAGGTTAAAAGTAGGCTATAAATAGGACAATGGCTAAATAAATTACAGTGTTTTATGAGATGATCTGCAGCCTTTCGGTGGGAAACTCAGAGGTCTGGAAGCCAGGCTGCGGTGTTGAGGTGGGGACTGTGGGCACTCAAGTTGCCCCCACTGGGAGGCTCTTATCTGAAGGATACTGTGTGAAAAGCATCCTATGGAGATGGACTTGCCTGCTGTAGCAGTCTAGGCCTTTAGTTCCTGCATTCAGAAGGCAGAGGCCAGCCTGGTCTAAAAGGTGGGTGCCACGCCGAACAGGTGTAAAACAAAAAGATAAAACAAAAACGAATGGGGTTGGGGGTGAGGCACGGCGGTGGGGCTTCGTGCCATCTTAGCACACACAGTGAAATAAAGAAATGGGCTTTCTGTGTTGGAAGCAAGTTCATAAAAATTTTAGAGGTTTGTGAACTATGGACTATGGGTTTGCAACTTCTGGTCTCTATATACTGACCTGGAACATCTGAAATAAATGATTAAATAAAGAAAAGCAGCCTGAGCTGGAAACGTGGCTCAGCAGCACAGCGTTTGTAAAGTGTGTCCAACCCTTAACACTGAAGAACAAAAAACAGAGTACAGCTCACGGTATTAGTACGCATGGGTGTATGACTGTGCGATTGCTGATGCTTTGCCAAAGGCCCATAACGAACTTCCCAGCAGACTGCAGAGACTACCAAGGAGGGAGCTCTGATGTGTGTCTGGCAGGGGAGGAAAGTTGGCTCTTTACTGGCCACCAGGTCTTA
Source organism: Rhombomys opimus (assembly GCA_010120015.1). Classification (NCBI taxonomy): domain Eukaryota; kingdom Metazoa; phylum Chordata; class Mammalia; order Rodentia; family Muridae; genus Rhombomys; species Rhombomys opimus. Next base: position 3,141,269 of record REGO01000125.1, read on the forward strand.
GGCTGGACTTGAACATGCGATGTTGTTAAGAACCGTTAACTCCTGGACCTCCTGCCTTCTGGAGTGCTGGGATTATGGGTTATAGATGGGAACCACCACACCCCTTTTGTGTGGTTCTGGAGGGAGAGCCCAAGGTTTCTTGGCAAACACTTGACCAATAAGCTCCAGTTCTGAGATGAGGCTGCATCGGGGAGTTGTTTTCTTCTCTGCGCTTTGTGCTATCGGCATTTGACAAATGCAAAAGCGTTTACACGTATAACCTACATAAACAGAAAATGTTTCAAGTCAGACTACTCAATGCTTTTTTTTCCCTTCTGTTATAATGTTTTTATTTTTAAGGAGCTGCAATGCAAAATATGGTTAAAAAGACATTTTGGGGAATTACTTTCAGGCTATGGGCACAGCATTGGCTCCCACGCACTGCCATCCTGAAACTCACAGGCTTTTAGAAGCTGGTACTGAATGAGAGCATGTGCCATTTTTGCTTTAGCAGATCCCTTGATGAAGGTAAAGAAATATGAAAAGTTTGGATTCTTTTCCATTTTAATACAGTTCTATTTAGTGCTGGTTTTATTTTTCCATGAGTAAATCCATAGTGCTGGAGTCATTAAGAGTGTACTTGTCATCTCTGTGGTGAGGCCAGGCTGTGATTCCTGATTCCTTTACTGTAGCCATCTTGGGGATGCGTTTTGTTAACCAAGTGTGGGAAATCGAGTGTGGGAAACTAGAGTGGCAACTCAAGAGAAGTACCCAGCTATTGTGACTCACTGTGTGCCTAAGGGCCATCCAAGCAAAAGTGACCTGGTTGAAAATGTTAGTGTCTATTTCCCTGGATTTCCAAAAAAGAAAGAAGAGACTAGACTAGAAAAGAAAGATGGGACCCTTATCACTTAGGTGAAAAAACAGTGCACTTCCAGGTAGAGGTAGGTGAGCTTCAAAGGCTGAAAGCACGCCCACTCCCCCCTGCCTTCTGCAGCTGTCCACACACGGTGGAGCTTCCAGCTGAATGATTCATAGACAGCATGGTGGAATGTTGTGTAAGTTCAGGCTGCATGTGCACGCTTGTAAATTGCAGTGCTGACATGAACTCAAACCCCTTGCCATTCCCCTACATTGTTTGAAAACACATGTTTCAGTGGGAAAGGAGCAAGGTCTCCCTGCACCCCAGCAAAGCCACCCTGTGCCCAGTGATCAAAAGGAGAAACAAACAAAATGATGTAACAGTTAAGTGCTTCAATAGTTACTCCATTCTCAGTCTTTCTCTTAACAAACCACGCGACAGAATTCCATTTAGACCTTTACTCAGCTACACACACACACAAACACACACACACACACACATACACACACACACACATACACACACACACACACGTGAGTGAAAGAATACCATTCAAAAATATTAAAACTATGCCCTGGGGGAGGGAAGGACGGTTGTTTCATCACCGGGTTCACTGAATAAGGAAGACTGGAAGAATGCTGCTGCTATCCCCACCCCCCCAGCCAAAACTGCGGCTTTATCTCCTACGCCGCAGTGCGCCACTGTCCCGAAGCGTCTCCCGAGGACAGTCACCCCATTCTTCTCTCTGAGATTACCTGCTTCCAGTGAAACCTAGACGAAATTCTTTCTGACCTGTTTGGTATTGTGCTGGTGATAACCAGCCACACTTTGCAGCCCCTTATCTCGCCTTCTCTGGGATAATCTTTTCTCCGGGATCTTAATTCTGCTAATAGCACCCTTGACTGGCTGCCAGACAACAAACGCAGGCAGGTGAAAAATGAATGGCTCCAGCCTGACCGCTGATAACTCCCGAAGGCTTTTTATTCTCAGAATTCCCTCCTAAAAATGCAAGATGACAGAACGCCCCATCAGTCGCAAGCCTCTTGTCCTCTGCCACTGTCAGTCACTAGTCTGGTGTGTATTCTTCCAGACTTCTTCATGCACATTAATATAATGAATATATAATAATTCATTATGTAATCAATATTTAATTTTGTGTGTATTTGGTGTGTGTGTGTGCATGCACACACGTTTGTATGTGTTTGTGGTGGGCAGGGACGGAACTCGGGTTGTCAGGCTTGGCAGCCGTGCCCTCGCCCACGAAGCCCCTTCACCAGCTTCTCTTCGCTTCTGATGACGACAAAAAGCACCGTTCATGTTCTGCTCTCAAGATATTATGAAGTCCTTCCTTAGTACACACAAACGTTCTCTGCTCCCGCTCAGTGGCTGTAAAACAGTCCCTTACATGCGGCACAGTTAGGTCAGCCTCTTGCAGGCATTTTCGCTGTTTCTATCCTTTCTGTAGTTTGTGTGTGACACAATCCACTTTTTCCTGTATTTAATGTTTGATGTTTTTACACTTGTCTAGCATTGCTTCTCGATGCTCTTTAAAAGCCTCACAACTTTTGTATATTTTGGGTTCTGTGTTTATTTATTTATTTATTTTTTAAATCCAGGGACACGGAATGTTGCCAAATTCAAGGTAATTTCCCATGTAATCACTCAGGGTCTCCAACGTTTACTTTCTGTATGCTGGAGGCTTTGTAGTATAAAGTGAACCAAACAATGCATGCCGCCTTCTAGCATGCAAACAGTGTCAGAAGTGTGCTCTCTGCTTACTTGCAGAAATGAGTTATGCAATTGACCTGAGTTCTGCAATTCTCTGGAAAAAAAAAAAAAAAAAAGAAGAAGAAGAAAAAGAAACCTCAGGACTTTGTATCATAAGTTAACATGCCTCACTGTACGAGGCTTGAACCTTAAGAGTACAGGAGACAGTTTACTGATTTCCCTTTTTAGGAGGGCAGCAGTGGCTAGAACAGTGATTTGTTGGCTGTGGTGTGGAATGTTTGTTCTTCTAAAGGACTCTGGATGGCTCTTTGACTCTGAGGCCTGCAGTCTGTACCTGACAATGTAGTGAAATCCATCTCCAGTATAAGACTCAAGTACCAAAGGAGGGATTGAGGTAGGCCATTTGGACATGTGATTGTAAGGTCATTCCTACTGAGGGGCCTGGCATGATCAGCAGAGCTGAGCTACATAAAAGTAGCAACTGTTCCTTCAGGGAAATCACGGTAATAGACAACAGCGTGTTGGACAACGTTTCATCAGTGATATTTAGAGCTAAATTAAGAGCAGTTGTGAGATGGGTTGCCGATTTTTCTTGTGATAAAAGGGAAATAGTTCAAGAAATATAGACCAGATGTTATCTTAATCCATACCTCATGTAAAAGAGCACACTGCAAAACAGTCAGAATAGTCCATTTGACCTGTTTTTAATTTCCCTACTCTCAGACACCCCCTGTGAAAAATAGATTAAACCAACACATCATTTATGCGTCAGTGGTAGGCCAGGCTTTACTCAGTGTGGAATGTACAGATTAAAGTTTGAAGCCCTTGGCTTTTGATAAACGTTTTCAAATGATCATTTGACAGTAGCATTTTAGAGAGGAAAAAATAACCTTGGATGGCCAATGGCTTAAAATAAAATTCACAGTTTGGGGATAATCTAGGCTTCAATAATGGCTCTTGAAATCATTACTCCCTGACTCTGAGCTACAAAACCTGTAATGTATCTGTGTAAAGTCAGGATGGGGGGTGGGGGGATGGAGTGGGGGAATGGTGGGTGGGGGGACAGGGGGTGGGAGGATGGGGGATGAAGTGGGGGGTGGGGTGGGGGTGTGAATACAAAGAAACCCTCGTGCTCTGAAGAAGGCTTCTGGTTCCTTTGGCTCGTGTACCTATTGTGGTATACTTTCAACCATCCGCAAGCAAGTGTGGCTTGGTAGGTCTCTGGGACTCGATGTGCATTCCACTCCTAGCTGGGAGTGTGGGGGGCGTTGTCCAGGTTTGGGCATGTGGGAGAGGGTCTTTTCTCGACACCTCGTCTGGGCCGGGATCGGCTGGGTTAATTGTGGAGCTGAGAGTCAGTCTGTGAGAGCTGTGCGTAGTGAGAGTTCTTCACAGGGCCCTGTGAGCAGGACCGCTGCGGGGCCAGGCAGCGTGAGGGAGGATGGGCAGGAGGCCAGAAGGAGGAGTGGACTGAGTTTGTGGGTGGGAGTGCAAGCTTGACGAGCAAGGGCTGAGTTTCAGGCTTTGTGAACATTCAGGTGCACTGGCCAGTCCACGGATTTGCTTGGATATGTTTCCTGGAAAGGGGAAGTTTCTATTTTAATGTAAAATAATTTTTTTTTTTTTTGCAGCACAATCTATGTAGCAAAACTGGTCCCTATAACCATTTCTAAGTGTCCAGTGTAGTGGGTGGCATCAGAGGTGACTCACATCAGCTTTTTCCTTCACTGGTTCAGATAGAAATTCTGCAGCCACCAACACCAGCTTTCCGTCCTCCCCGCCCTTGCTTCCTGCCTGCCACTGGGCTGCCCTCCATCTCCATGAACTGTATTCTGTGCGCCTTGTCCTGAAGAATCCCAGCAGTGACTCCATGACCGGCTTTCATTCAGCATAATGTCCTTACAGTTCCTGGCTGTGTGATAATACAGATTAGAGTTTTCTTCCTGATTATTTAAAAATCGGTTTACTGATTTCTGTGACCCTGACCTTAGGAATAAGGAATGAAGCAGAAGCCTGTGTGGAGGGCCAGAGAGGACACGTGCTACCACCGTGTTGCATGGCCTGTTGCATGGACCCACGTGATGGGAGAACTCACGCTTGCTAGTTGTCTTCTAAACTCCGCATAAGACACACAAACACATACATACACACACTCGCACAGAAACATATGTATACACAGGCACACACACATATACATACATGTACACATGGACACTCATACAAACACACATATACATGTACACACAGAGACACATACATAAACACACACACATATATACAGAGAGACGTAGATGCAAACACATATATCCAAACACAGACACACATCTACATACATGTATACACAGACACACATATACATGCACATACATGTATGCACAGACACATACAAAAGTGCACAGAGACACGTACACAGACACATGCACACACACATACAAACATACGCACACAACTTAATAAAAATACTTCACACAGGTGAGACGCTGACAGGAAGGAAGGGAGCCTATGTTTTATTTCAGCTTTTGACTTCCGGTGAGGGTGGGAAGTTCAGCACCTCTGGCTGTGGTCTGCACAGCACCTCGGATTGGATAGCTGTTTTATTTGCTTGTTATGTATTAGTTTTACTTTTACGATTTTTTTGCGAACAAATACCTAGAATGCCAGAATCTGGAGCTGTTGTCTTCCCTCTCCCAGAAGGGGCCTTCGCTCTGGGTCGGCCTCCGTGTCCAGAGGTTAAAGTGTGCTTGAAAACACCGCATGGCCTAGCGTGCTGTTTGAGACTCCATGCACAGGCCGAGCTGAAGCCCAGCACCATGGAGGCGAGAGGCTTCTGTGGCCCAGCAAGTGCAGTCCTTGGGTCCCTGTCCAGGTCCATTGCCTGACTTCTCTCTGGAACTCAGGCGCATCTCCCCTTTGGTACCCATGTCCGGCTGGCCCAGCTGTACTCCGCTGGGCTCCTGGCACTTCCTTTCTCCCAAACTGTCTTCAGCCTGTGGGAGGAGTCATCTTCTTGTTGTCTTCTGCCCTTGTGTCCTGCCCGGCAGCATCTTAGGTGTGTTTGTTGCTGATGCACTATTTATAGTCCTGGCTCAGCTGCCCACTTGGACTTCAGTATCTTATCTTCAGGAATAAATCTCTTGTCCACGGTCATCTGCCTGGCAGGCAAGAGGATCTGTGATTGAGTGAATCTTCTACTTTAATTAAATGTCCTCCCCCACCCCCATCAACCTTTATATCATGTTGAGTCTTGAGATGCTCTTCAGACCCATTAGCTGCCTGGCAGGACTATTATCAACGAAGGCAAAGTTCTGTGAAGAGAGTGTTCAGAGGACTGAACCAGTGTAAACCACATCCTGCCTCAAACAGAAGGAACCCTTGAACTTCTCTCCCGTGATGGCCTTTGCCTCCATACGGGCCATGCAGATGTACCAGAGCCATTGGCCTCCTCGTCTTCTGTGTCCATGCCAGGCTTCTCTGTGCCCCCCGGGGTTCCAGCTGCCCTGAGTGATTATGTATTACAGCCCCCCTCCCCCCCTCAAGCCTGAGCAACGCTCCTTTGAATGTATTCCACGTTTGGGCTTATCCTGCCACCAATAGATACTTGTATTGTCTGCACCTTTTGGATGTTGGAAACAATGCTGCTGTGAACGCCCAGCATGCTGGCCAGGTGAAACGTCTTCAGGCTGGACTGGGAACTTAGGTAGTCAGTTTGGACATGTGTCTTAGAACGAGTGGGTGGCAGCCAAGGAAAGCTGTTTTTTTTGTTGTTGTTGTTTGTTTTTTGTTTTTTTTTTCCTCAAATGGAATGTACCCGAAGGGTCTCTAGTGGCTAAGCCAGATTGGAATTTTTTGGTGAGTACAGCTTTCCCACAGGGAGCCTTGGCCCACCATACACATGTCATTCTCGGGGCACTCAGGGGCCGCTGGCAGTCACTGCACTCAAGGGACAGGGCACCCTTGTACCCGCCATCCTGTGGGAAGAACCTTCAATCGCCAACACAATTCTTCATTTTTTTTTCTTCAGGTGAACTGATGCTTTTTTCAAAATACGGTATTTCCATTTTTACTTCATGACAGGAAAGCTTGACTTGGTAATAAGAAAAATAAGGCTTTGGGGACTGCCCACACAGCTCGACCACGGCGGGGGGTGGGAGGGGGTGGGGACGGGGTGGAGGGGGGGTCACTTTGAGCTGCTTCAGGAGGGATTACAACTCAGGATTTACCTTTTAAAATAATTAACCTTCTGAATGTCAGTGACAGTCCAAGGGCACTTTCATGACCATTGTTGTTTTAGTTGGAGTGACAGCCAGAGATCTGAGAGAGCTGCTTTTTCTTAGTAGAATCCAGGCCAAAAAAAAACAAAAACAAAAACAAAAACCAAAAACAAACATACAAAAAACAAAACAACAACAACAAACGTGTTTAGAAAAAGAAAGAGAAAATTATTGCAGGTTTTCCTAGTTCTAAGCTACCTACAAGGAAAGGCACATCTTTTGCTTGCTATCATATCCACAGAGCTGGTACAAGGCCTTTTTAAATGTACACACACACACACACACACACACACACGCACACACCATGAATGTCTGGTAGGCCCTTCCTGGGTATCGAATGTAGCAGCTGCGATAGCTGTAAGAAGCCCTGAAAGGAGTTTCAAAAATGTTGAAAACAAAGTTCAGAAAGCAAAGTCTGGTCAGTTTATGTGTTTTAAATATTCTTTTCTGAAGTTTATATTTCCTTTTAAAACAAAGACTTCCAACCGTCCGCTCTTACTTCAGGAGACCCCGCCAGTGGTTACGGCAGGCTAATGCGGAGAGGGTTATTAGTAATGACTGAGACCTTTAGCCCCTGTCCAGAGCTCTGGTTTACTGTAGAGAGCGCCAATGTAAACTCGATCATGTTGGGCTATTTAGGAACTTATTAGCGCATTCATCTTTTCATCATTTGACAGGTGGAAGTAGTAGTTCGGTTTTTAGTTTTAATTATAAGGAATTCCAGATGTAGAATGCCGCACAAATTAAAACCAGAGCACCTCATAGGTCTTTTCAAAGCAGGCTGCTTTCAAGGTATCTGCTTTTCATTTCAAAACGTTATTAAAGCTATTACTAAGAAATTCATAGTCTTAGCCTGTTCCAATAATTGACACCTTTAAACTGACTAAACAGATTTAGAGTGTGCAGAAAAGTAAATTTGTCTTAGAGAATGACCCTAATCATTTATTTCCATATAATGGACAAATGGGTGTCCATGGAATTAGCCGGAGAGTTGATGAATGAAGCTGAAGGCTCTCCTTTTTATAACTCTGTCTTGGCCTCACCTTTGTCTTCCTAATTAGATTTTACTTACAGATACTTGCCATTTGGGAGGACTCAATGGTCTGGGTTTACCTGCTGTGGTCCCTCCATTTGAATGTTTTGCCCGTCCGAACCAGAAGCAATTTGTTTTTATTTACTTTGGTAGGTAGTTTTGGGGCGAAGTCCTGGTTCACAGAACTCCCCATGGCCCATTTCCTAGCTGGTTGTTCACCGGACCCCTTCGCAAAGGGGCTTCCTAAGGAGCAGACCTTCCCACAATTAGGATAGCTAGCTGGGCTGATAAATTAGAGAAAGAGCTTGTTTGGCGTAAATCGAGCCTGGTTCCGAGGCGGACGTGTCCAGTTTTTATTCTCTGGAGTGTGGTTGAAAGGGTGAGAAGTTAATTTGGCAGCCTCATGGTTTCATAAGGCCTCTCCCCACCCCTTCCCTGCAGCCCCCGCGAGGCCAGGGACTGCCCTCATACAAGGCAGGACCGTGACCCAAAACGGAACCCGTCTCCCCAGGGCACGCTCCGAGCAGCAACAGCTCGGCTCAAGTGTTTCTTATGAACAGCCGTCCCGAGCACTTGATCTAAATCATGCCATTTCCTTCACAGCATGGCACAGTTAACAAGTCAGTGCACCGACACAGTCTACAGATGGCAGTTCAAAAGGTGCGGGTCCCCCCAGCAAGATAAAGGGCAGGCGGTTCCAGGGGGGTGCTCATTACGGGGAAGGCAGGGGTGGGGGAGCTCGGGAGGAGCGTGAACTGGCCTGCGGGCCTCGCGGGCCCCGCAAGGGGGTGCCTAGCCTGACTCTCAGCAGGCCTGCGTGCGGCGAGGAGAGAGATGTTCCTGAGGTGAAGTGCAAACAGCTTGCAGAGGGAGGCTGCCCCCCTTTGCAGAGCAAGGGCAAGGACTCTGGAACAGGATACCGCACCCATTCCATTCGCTGCTGCTGCTTTTATCACCTCGCAAGTGCAGGGCAATTTCCAGAGTGAACCCCCAGACGTCTCGAGCTGGTGGGGAACTCCGAGCAAGCACAGGCGACTCCTCGCCCTGGGAAAGGGCAAGATCCAGTCATAGAGGCCCAGGGCCTCCCTTCTCCACCGGCCTGCGCTCCTCCGCAAATTACATTAACGCTAATGTCCAGTGAAGAATCTACGAGACATATTGGGCCTTTAGACTTCAAAACAAGCCTAAATTGGAACCACATTGCGGGAATGCTTCTTAGCTAACATTTATATTACTTTAGTTACCAAATCCAGACTAAGTCCCGGGGCTCGGCAGGGGAGGACATAATATATTAAGAACTAAGAGGAGAGTGTTCTCTTCTTTTATAACTGTACAAAACCTTCCCTCTCACTAGCGAGGAAATGACTACAAGGCCCTAAAATGAGGGCAGATACCCCCCCCCAGCCCCCAGGCTGGGCCCGTCTCCAAGCTGCCCTGGAGGGTGGGTGGAGCATTCACTGGGCTCTAGTATCAGACAGGTAAATTATAGATGTTCTGCTAGCATCAGACCCCAGCTGTACCTCAGGAGACTGGATTAGCCTCCAGTGCCGACCTTTGTAAGCAAATTTCTCTAGGAACTGGTGAGAAGGTGACCGCCAAGCGTGTCAGCGCTCAGGGGAAAGCGATGCAGCCAAGAGCTGCTCGTTTCTGAGTTCTGCAAAGAGCTAATGACAATTTTCCTTTCTGCACTTACTCCAACCAGAACATATCATTTGGGAGAACATTCCAGCAGCTCAGAAATTTCACCGGTGCTACTGTTTAAGAAGAGGGTAGATGGTGCAGCAGAAACAATGATCAAAGACCACATAGGAAAAAGTCTCATCCCGGAGAATGACGTTGAGAGGACTCTGCTGCCAGACCTCTCAGGAGGTCAAGACTGAACCATTCCCCCCCTGCCTGACGGGTCCCACCCTGAACTCCTCTCATTTCTCCTGGTCTATCACAGGACCCAGCTTCCTGGGGAGTGGAAGGAAAAGGCTGAACGGTGATTGGTCAGCTGGACAGTTTAAAGATGAGGCTGGGCCTGGTCTCAGTTGTGTGAGGATTCCATGATGGGTTTACTCTATTCACCTAGGGACTGTAGCTGTTGTCCTTATCAGACTACTGGGTATCTTCTCACACAAAGACACCTGAGGGGTCATGGGGGCGGAGGAAACATTCATATAAGCTTTAGGAATTCTCCCCTTGATGCTCATTCCCACTTGGTATGCCATCAATTATTTATTGAAAACTAATTAGTCAGAGTCTCAAATTCCACTGAGTACCTTAGATTTGCCACGAGGGAAATCCTTCTGGGCTTACCCTCCCCCATCTTGATTCTATCTGGGATTTCTACTGGGTTGTCTCTAGAGTTCATCAAGTGCTCATCACTTGATGTGAAGGGTAGATTAGTTTGAAGTACTGAGGTGGACCCGGGAGTGAGGCCCTCATGCCAGTTTATGACAATTCCTCAAGAATCAGGACTGCCTTTGTATCTCCATAGAAAGAATGGGCTATGATCGACAGAGGCAGGCAGTCCTCATCAGTTTGAGGAACTCGTGCTGGCTGGCTGGCTGGGGAAGACAATATCCAGAACTAGGTATGCTTTCTATAAACCAGTGCCATGAAGACAAGGGAGAAGGAAAACAAGAGACAAAACAATCACAACCAACAGAAGACAGAACTTAAAGCCTGGCACGGTGACACACACACATTTAATCCCCACACTCAGGAGGTAGAGGCAGTCTGGTCTCTATGAGTTCATGGCCAGCCAGAACTTCATGTGGAACTGTCAAGAACAAAACAAGCACCACAAAGCCGGAACTTATGTTGAATATGTTTTTGTGTTTACAGAGTGTCACTCTTGGACTGGGGATGGAGTGTCACTCTAGTCAGCTGGGACTTGCATGGCATATATGTGGCCCAGTTTCATCCAGGCTTGTAATGTCTGATTTTCTGGGGTGCAGGCAAAAGAATAAAAGTTTCAAGGTCAATAAAATAAAGTACAATAAAAATTAAAATTAAAGATACTATCGATGCTTTATTTAACTTTCTCTGTAACCATTCTTAGAAATATTTACTGAAAAATAACTTCGTCTATGGTTTGGGTAAATTTCATTCCAGGACTCTCCAGGGCTTGGTCCCCAAGTCATAGTGCTTTGGGGGAGGTGGTAGACCTTCAAAGAGGAAGAGTCTAGCGGGAGACACGTTACTGGAGAGGGCTCTGGACTTGGTCTTTGTCGTGGCTTTCCCTCTGTCATGTGCCTGCCTCATGACAGACTGCATTGCCACAGAGCTGGAGCAACGGGCTGTGGAACATAAACTCCAAAACTGGGGCTGACACAGACCTTTTATCCTTAAAGCAGTTTATCTCAGCTATTTTGTGACAGTAATAGAAATATGACTAAGGAGCCATGAGAACCAATTTGCAGGCCACCAAAAATGTCAGCCAGTTTGCCTTCTGCTGCCACATTGCTCTGGCTCCCTTCTGACTGCTAAATGTATTGACTACTCCTTTGCCCCCTTCATAAAGCTCTGTCCCAATCGAGCTCTTCAAATACCCAGAGACTGCCTAAGAGTCAGCATTTCATTTTTTAGTGAGACCATTCATGAGCACGACAGCTTGCCTTGCAGGCCAGTCAGGAAGACAACAAGTCAGGAAGACGACATACGCAAATGCTCTGAACAAGAGAAGCAGTGTGTGCTTTGTGCTGTGCAAAGGGGGCTTGTCTTTAAATCATGACTTTTACTTAGTGGAAAAGCAAAGGGCGGGAGAACGGCAAGGGGCTCTCGGTGAAGGCCGACTTCCCTCTGAGCTTGTGTTATCTACTGCACAAAATGTGTGGCATTCACAGTAGATGCGACGTCAAAGCACAACTGTCTTGCTAATGATGAACACCATTCTGCACTGTGCGTTTTTCTATCACTAGCAAAATAAGCAACCTCCCCAAACCGACCAGCCAAACAGACAACCCAAACAACAAGTCCTAGAGACTTTAGGCTATGTTGGATAGCTGTAGACAACATGCACAGTCTACATTCCGGCGGTCTGTGGCCTCCAGTAGATGAGAGCACACTTTTCTGACTCGGTAACTTTGGGTTTGACTCCGTGATGAACACTGAGGTGAAGTCTTCCTGGAAAACAGGCGGGACAGATGCAGTTATGTGCCCCAAACATTTCAGTCAACAACACACTACTTTATAACGATGGGCCTACGAGGTTAGCTTGCCCGGAGTAGTCATAGCAATCTTCATGCATTTAAGCAGACCCTGTGGTGCTCATCCAATGATGAAGGGGCCTAACACAATTCTTAAAACATATCCTTGTGAAAGGACACATGAAGGTCTATGTCTAAGCTACTGATGTACTGAGGCTCATTGTTTCTATGGCAAAATAAAAATATTAGGTATTATTTCATAGTATAGTTATTATACAAGGCAGACCAAACTTAAGTTTTAAAAGTCTGGAGAGATTCTTAAGTGCCGGTCATCCAGGAAAGAATATTTAACAAATTATATCTAGACTCCAGAACAAAGAAAAAGTATTGAAGAAATTCCGCAAAGATCAAATTTTGTGCATTATGTTTATTGGGGGGTAGTATTTGTGAGTGGATTCTGATTGGGGCATGTATAGTCGTTTAAAAATGACCTTCAGATATCCAGATATCATTTCTGAAAAACTGGTATTGGCCCTTCAAGTTCTAAGTGTAGTAACATTTGCCATAGGTAGACATTTGGGAAGAGCTCCATTGAAGATGACCTGGGTACAACCGTCATACCATCTGCAGGAAGAGCTCAGAGGCTCCAAGAAGCAAGCGCTGACTCATCTTCTACCCTGTGAAGATGTAACTTTTATCCTTGGCTTCAGAGGCAGGATCAGTACGAGAAATGCTACACATTTCTTTTGATTCTCTCCACCCCTGACTGTCTTTCCTGGTTCTAGTTTAGAAAACAGGCTGAAGGTAAAGTGCTTCTGTTTCAGCTTTGTGTAATTCCTAGGTCCAAATGTTCCCATGAGGAGCTGATGAACAACACAAGCTGAAAGGGCACTGGACTTATCTCCTAGATTAGAATAAAAATTCTCCCCATCATGGCTTTGGCGAACAGTGAAAACCTGGGGCTGTAAAGTGAAGCATAGCATCGTCTTCAAGTGTGTCTTCAAGGTGGCATTAAGAAATGGGAACTACTAGGATTTTTCTTGGTGCTCTATTTTTTTTCCTAGCTAAGTTATACATTCTCTGTGCTCTACAGAACTGAGTCATTCCATGGTTGTCACATAAGAAGATTTTAGAAGGAGCCTCTCCATTTTTTTTTTCTGTAGAAATTTATACCCTCAAACCTAATAGCTTCATCTTGAGGTATATGATAACTCATATGAATTTACCATTTTGTAGTTTGATTGAGGTTGAACATTGGCAATTCCCATATGGTTTGATCTAAACAGCAAAGAAAAATTCTTGCATCTATTTAAAAAAGAAAAAAATACATTTATTTCAGCATCATATGAATGGAAAACTGAATATAATACTCCAACTGTCTATTACAAGAGAATACACTGTTCTACCATATTGGCCTCAGAGGAATGATGATTGCTGAATTAAAGCCATTAGAAGTTGCAAGGCATGACACAATTTACAATATAAAGGCTCACATGATGATAGCATGTAACAGCGAGGATAAAAATATTAAGGGTAAGGGTTGTTAAGTATAGTAGGCAAAAATATAACTGAGGAGGTAGCTATACTATGTGGCTAAACAAAAATCCAGGGGGACTGTAGAGAGGATTCAGTGGTTAAGAGTACTTGCTGTTCTTACGAGGACACCAGTTCAATTCCAGCACCTACATTAGGCAGCACAAAACTGCCTGCAACTCCACTTGCAGAGGGCCTAGCACCCTCTTCTTGTCTCCACAAGAACCTGTACTCACATGGTAAACACACACACACACACACACACACACACACAAATAACAAAACAAATCTTTATTGCTAAGTAAATAAGATCGAGATGCTGAAGAGATGGCTCATTGGTTAAAGGCATGCACTGTTCGTGCAGAGTACTGGAGTCAACTCCCTGTACCCACATCAGATTGCTGACTCTCAATTACATGGAATTCCAGCTCCAGGGATCCATCACCTCTGGTCTCTGTAGACACCTGCGCCCCCCTGCCACACCCATATACACAAATACACATAATTAAAGGTAGAAGTAAATCCAAAGTTAGTAAAAGTACAAGTCTGTGGTAGAGCAATGGTTTACTTTTACATAGCCCTGAGCTCATTCTATTCCACCAGGAAGAAAAAAAAAAAAAAAAAAAAAGGGAAAAAGAAAAGATCCAACCACAGCAGCAACAACAACAATGAAGATGACTAGTTGTCTTAGTCAGGGTTCTATTGCTGTAGAGAGACACCCTAATCATGGCAACTCTTTAAAAGACAACATTTAATTGGGGCTTGCTTACAGTTTCAGCACTTTACTCCATTTTCATCATGGTGAGAAATCAGGCAGACATGGTACTGGAGAAGTAGCTAAGAGTTCATATCTGGGAGAGAGAGAGAGAGAGAGAGAGAGAGAGAGAGAGAGAGAGAGAGACTGGGCCTGGCCTGGGCTTCTGGAACCTCAAAGCCCACCTGCAGTAGCACACTCACTTCCTCCAACAAGGGCACACCTCCTGATCCTTCCAAAGTAGTGCCACACCCTGATGACTAAGCCTTCAACATAGGAGCCAATGGGGGCCATTCTTATTAACCCCCTATACCATTATTTATTTTATGTGTTTTTATACTATTTTAAAATGAAACATTCACTAAAAATCTTCTTTTAGTGAAACCTAGTGTTTTATTCCAGAATCCTATTCTGAAAGTTAAAAGCCCATTGCTCTTTACTTTCTCTTGAAAATGATCTCCTTCACCATAGAGGCAGGTGGCTCCCTCAGGCTAACTAAGGCGAGGTCATAAATATAGACACATAAAATTAACAAGGAATTTTAGAGAACATTCCAGGTCCCCACTTTGTATCAGTTTTCATTTCATACAGGAGCCGCGTGCTCTCTTTGATGCTGGGTAACTGGCCATCATCTTGTTCACTTATCCCTGGAGGCTCTTAGGGCCTGCGAAGAATAAACATCTCAAGAAGATGAAGACTCTGCCCAGCTTGGAACTGCTGGAGAAAGTCAGCTTTTAAGCCTGTATGTTTTCTTCTTGACATTTGATTTTGTATCAACAAGAGAGAGTCTCTGGCAAAATTAACCCAAATGGGATTCCTTTTAAATGCTGTGTGATGTCATGGATTGAGCAGGTCTTAGGCCTTATATATATAAGAGGAGGTGTGTGGCTGCTATCTCTCAATTTGGGGTGGACATCTTGAAGTTTCTTCAGCCTATAGGCCAATGACTATGTCAAAACAGAGGCCCTCAGTATATCTGTTCGGTGGTCTGTTGGTCTTTCAGGTGAGCTGTTTCAGAGGCTCAGAAACCACAGTTCTCATCTCAAGGTTGGCTGCATCCTCAGTTGCTGTCTAACCGGGCAAGCATTCATGGGAAGAAGCTGTCTGTCTAAGGGCAGGATATACTTTCCAGAATCCTGAATTAGGCTTTTTTGTATTTTATTAGCTGTGGTTTGGTTGTATGCTTTTTTTCTTAAAAAGGCCCACAGGATTTTTTATACTAGCTGGGCTTGGCCCTAAAATGTGTTCTCATAAGGGATGGGGCTGTGTGGAGGACTAGTGGCTAACTGAGCAAAAGAATGAAGAAAAGAGCAGTGGATGCTGGGACCACAGCCACAGTGCTAACTGCTGTGACTGGAGGGGCTGCGCAGGGTAGAGTTTCCCCGTAACCTTAGCTACAATGCACTTCCAAGTGCTGTTTGCTAAAATCCGCGCTGCTAAATAGTTAATTTTCTGTGTCAATTTCACTAACTATGAGGATCTAGATATTTGGTCAAAAACTATTCTGGGTGTCTTTTTGAGGTGGTTTTGGGATGAGGTTCACCTTTTACATTGATATACTGTGTGACCCAGATTGCTCTGGCTAATGTGGTTTGCCTTACTCAGTTAAGCTCAAGGTCTGATCAAGACAGTAATGCAAGAGGAAACTTTTCCTGCCTGATGGCCTTTGAACTAGGATGTTATCTCCGTAGAATCTGGACCTTCTAGCATCAGTATCTATGCAATCCAGTTATCTATCTATAGATCTATCTATCTATCTATCTATCTATCTATCTATCTATCTATCATCTATCTATCTATCTATCTATCATCTATCTATCTATCTATCTATCTATCCATCCATCCATCTTTTCTATTAGTTCTGTGTCTCTGAAGAACCTTGACTAATACAGTCCCCAAGCTTTCTACTGCCCTCACTATCCAGAGACAAGATCTGGGACCATCACTGCCACCTGTCTGGCAGTGACTTCTTAAGGTCCCAGTTCAAGGGCAAAATCCAACAGTGGTAGGAGAGGGGGAAAATTCTTGTACAAAAGGTGTCAATACATTCATTTTCATCATTCTAATGCTTCAAAAATATTTTACATTGTGCCTATTTTTAGAAATTCCATTTCCCCCTCAGCGTCCCTGTACTTGCTTAATTTGAGGAATATTTTCAAAACTTTTCCAGAGAGCATTTCCATTTTGGCAAAATCTGTGTTCTCTTTCTTTCCTTGCTGTGAGTCAGATGAAAAACTTGTCACATTCCAAATTACTCACTTGCTTTGTAAATGTGCTTGTTGTGGGAACGAGAATGTTTGCCGGGTGGGGAAAGAGGTTGTTTCTTTGGGGGTGGTAAGACAAGCAGAAGGGAACGGCTGAAGGAAAAGGAGTAGAAACCCACTGCCTATTTTGAGGAAACAGGAGCAACAGGGGGGAGGAATACTTATTTTGGCTTGTAAAGAACAATTTCCGGGATTCATGTAATGAACAGAGGGTTATCAAGAGTCCTCTTGGTTGCAAGGTCCCTCTTCCCTCTCCAAACATGCATCCCATGAAAGCCAGCCTCTGAGGTCCCTTTGCTGCCTGGGGCGATTCTCTGTGGCCATTGCCGTTTCCTGGACGGAAAAGCACAGGGTACTCACTCAACGTGAGCTTTCTTATTTAGCGGAACTGACATCTCCAACAAGAATTACATCAACTATCTCCCCAAGTCAGGAACAGGGAAAGATGTTTTCCAAACTTATTTGAAGAGAGGACAAGTGATACTGTTTCCTATGGTTTCCTCGAGGATTCTTAAAAAGCATAATTTAACTGGGGAAAAAAAAGAAACAACCAACTTTAATTCCCCCCCACCCCTGGAAGTATCTTTTTTTTTTTTTTTCCCTCTATAACTGCATTAAGGCAAAATTCTAGTGAATCGTTCTTGGAGCAAAATAATTCTTGTGTCCTAGTTTTGTTTTACTAGGTCTGGTGGGAGGTGCTAGGCAAGCTGGTGCCAGGCCTGGGCTCCCAGGACCTTTTCAGATTCTGCCCTTGCTCTTTCCCTATGTGACAGTCTTGTCAGAGACACGATTTCTCTGGAACCCAGGCTCCTACTTAGGTAACACACAGAGAGGGATAATAATCTCTCTTATTGGGTCCTTATTAGATAGAGCACATCATGTCAGTGGCATCAAATGTGTTCACCCGAAGCTAGGTAAATACGAGCACACAAACGACAGAAGGGTGACTAAACTAGGTGACTTAAAGAGAGTACTTGTCCAACCCAACGGGAGAAGAAAGTGGGCAGAATCTACCCAACCAGCATCTAGTTACTTTGGTCTAGTCAAGAGCAACAGATAAACTAATAAAGAAACATAATTTACTCCCCAAGAGGAAGTGCTACCCAGGACATGCTCCCTAATCCTCCACAGGTGACTGAAGGACCGTCCCCACCACCCAGCTACAGACCGGGAGCTTTCAAAATGCAAAGTTTTCTAAAGGGGTTGCCTTATTCTCTCCTAGAAGAGACAGCTTCTGTTTTTCCCTCTTGGTGGAACAAAACTCTTTTAGAAGTGATGGTCTTTTGTTCTGTCCCTAAGAGAGAACATTCTGCTCAATGAAGTCCAGAATTTCGAGATTCACAATTTGTTCTACAGGCTGTCCCTGTCACGATTTTGGCCTCAGAAACCTTTGATTACATTGGATCAAGGAGTTAATATTACAACCCAAAGCAATCTCTCCCCTAAGGGAGGGCAGGTCCTGACTGACAGCTGTGTATTTTTCACCAGGCTGAATGCCAGATTGAGGAGAAAGAACTCAGCTGAATTTTGTTAATTGAATGATTTCAAACTCATTAGAAATGTTTTGGATTTGACAAAAGCCAAATATGTTTGGCCTCAAGTGCTTTTCTCCTTGGCCTTTAAACTCTGGTGCAGTTTAGGGGAAATTTAATCTGCATGTTTCAGATTCATTTACACTGAACTCACCCCTGTGCGGTTTCTCGGAGAGCTACAAATCTTTGGGGCCTATTTTCCTTAGTACTGGGAAGGTGAATTTCGCCCTGAGCAAATGAACTCAAACCCCAAGGGATTCACGGTCAAGTGAGAAGCTCAGCAGCTACCTTGTTAAGGTTGGGTCCTCACAAACCAAAAATGTGTGTCTTCCTCTTATTCCTGTAGGTCTCGTGCAAGCCTCCGCCTTGGATGCGGGAGAAGGTTTTGCATGCAGGTTCCTTGGAATGGTACTTGGCTTTGCATTCTTGCGTATCTCCCTCTCACAGCTGTTCTAGCCCCTCCAGAAATAAGAGACCCTTGCTCTCAAAACATAGATCCTACTGCTCCTTTTAGTCCAGAAATAAAATTCCCTTATTCCTTGTCTCATTTGCCAAGAGTAGAAATCACTGATCCCAAACTCAACTTTTCTCTCAGCTTGAAATGTTTAATTTTATTCTAGAAGACAGCCAAAAATCCAGCTTCCTGCCTCCCTAGTCCCTTTCTAATGCACACCAAAACCTAGAATTTTGTTTTCATTCTCATAGGTTTTTTTCCCCCTCTGTGGTCTTCCAAAATTCTAAGTCATTACTCAGAACTGTGATTGTGTCCTGGAGATCATCTGATCTTTGCAGTGTCTTGGCATAACCAGTGCCCATTTTGTCATGTTCTGCAGCAGACATGGACAGTTGACTTCTCAGTTGCCCTTTGTTTCACTGTCATCTTGACTGGATTTGTACTCTCTTAGGAGACACATGTCTGGACGTGTCCCTGAGAGGGTTGACGCAGGTTTGACCAAGCAGGAAGAGCTACTTTTCCAGTAGGCAGCACTGCGCCATGGGCTGAGAGCCTGGCAAGTACAGGGGCTGGGAGTAAACCAGAGTCATATCTTTGCTTTTTGACTATGGACACAGCGTGCCGGCTGTCTCCTGCTCTGGCTGCCACCGCCAGAGCCACCATAACTACTACACCTTTATGTCTTGACACACTCTGGAAGTTGAGCTCCAATAAACCCTCCTCTACTTGAGCTTCTTTTGTTGGGCATTTTATCACAAGATTGTGAAAAGTGACTGATACAGCATTGTTCCCTTCTTTATTGTGGGGAAAGCCCAAATCTTGAGGTCTGTCTTCTGCGCAATTCAGAAGTCAATTTTGATTTGGCAGCACCAATCATGACAATGTTATCCTTCTCACAAGTGTTTGGTGAAGAAAGAGACTCAGTGCCCAATCCCGACTGAGTCTGCTGGGAGCCTCTGGAAAAATCTCATTCTTCAAGGGATCCATTAGAGAAATGGTTTTCCTCCCAGCTGCTGCTCCCTAAGGTGTTCTGATGTTTCTGTATGTAGCTGTGATGTCTGCACTGGACCGGCCATCCTGTGACAATTCAGAACAGCAAATCTGAGAAGTCAGACACACTGAGCCTCCCTGAATTAACCAGGACATCTCTCTCAGCACTCGGCCCTGGAGGCAAGATGATTGATTCTTCTTGCTGTTCAGATCACCCTGGGCTGGGTTTCCTGATCCTCAGACAATCTTGATTCACAAGCTTCCCTGAATGGCCCTTGGCTGTGAGTGATCTGGAGTCTCAGGACACTGGCTGCTTCTAGCCCTGGTCATCCTCCAGGCCAGTGTTTCTCAACCTGTTGGTCGACACCCCCTTGGGAGGGTGAAATGATCCTTTCACAGGGATCGAATATCAGATAACCTGTATATAAGAGATTTAGATTGCGATTCATAACAGTAGCAAAATTACAGCTATGAAGTAGCAACAAAAATAATTTTAGAATGGGGGTATCACCACAGCATGAGAAATTGTGTTAAAAGGAAAGCCTTAGGAAGGTTGAGAAGCACTACTCTAGATGGACAGATCTCTGCACCCAGGGCTTACCACAGTGGGGTTGTTTCTCTTCTCCTAACCCATCTATGTGACATTTCTCCTCTGCCGCCCCTCGCCCCCAGCTCTGAATCAGGTCCTTCCTTTAAATCTTAAGCTACAGCAGGCCTTTTCTCGTCAGCGTTTGATGCTCTATAAAAGTGAATTATGCTGTTCTGTGTTATATTGCTGTGCCGGGGGCCCTGTAGGAATCATGGGAAACAGATGAGCACGGGGGTCAGAGGCACAGAGTGCAGAGGAAGCCTGTGGAAGGACAGCACACTGTGACCCTCAGAGGGACACATGGAAAGAGCTCCAGTCACCTCCAGACTCTCTGAGGTAGAAGCTAGAAGAGAAACACTAGTTTATATGACAGCCTGGTTCCCCGGGGATGGACCAAGGCGTTATATCACGGCAGATCACAGAATTTCAAACAAGTGTGAGAAGGCCAGAAGCTGAAAACCTTCTTTGAAAACAAAATACGCCACTGGATGTTTGCCAGCCTCAGCCTTTGTGTCCAGTTTCCCTGAGTCCCGCAAGAGTGGGACATGTGATTGGAGCCAAGTTAAGGCTTCTTAGCCTTGATTCTGGTCCTGAGACTCAGTCTACCTAAGCTCTAAAGTGACCGACAGTGCTTTGCTTGGCTAAACACTCGAATACAGCTGCAGAACACACGGTTTGCTCAAAGGCAGCACAGGCAAGACTTTGCTCCTCCTTCCAGGCACTTCTACTGCCCAGCCCAGCCCTCTCCAGTGTCCCAGTGCTCCGTGTGCTGTGACAGCATGCACGGCCCACATTTCTTCACTCTCCCACCGGAGCCTTCCAATCTAGACACTTCTAGTAGCTTCTCCCAGGAAGCTTTGCACCATATGCCTGTCCTCCTTGAAATGCCCCTGAGGCGTCCTAGAGGGAGGCTTGGAATTCTGTCTGGGCTTCAACCATCTCAACCATTGTCCTAAGTATCTGGCTGGGAAGGGTCTTGAGTTGCTGCTCACTGGGCCTCTCCTGCCCTGTCGGGCAATGCTCCGTGTCACCAGATGATGCGTCCGCACACTGAGGCCCCACACTGACAGGGAGTAAGGATCCAGCACCCTCTCCCAGCTCACCGGCCCTGCCGCTGCCCTTACACCCAGCGTCCTCCCTCTGTGGTATCTGCTGAGTAGATGTAGCTACCCATGCAGTAAAACCCCGAGGCCCTAAGCTGCCCAAGCTGGAAGACATTGATCTTAAATGGGGGTGGGGAGAGGGATCTTCCTGTGTCACTCACTGTGCAGGAAACGTCCCTGAGGTGTGACACGCTACTTAAGACATTAAAAAAGTCAATGGTCCTTTCAGTATTTATTGATCCCCAGGTCTAGTGCCTGGTGGCTGGGAGGACAAGTGAAAGTGGTAGGTAGCATTACAAGGAAGGTCTTGCCAAGTCTTTCTGTTTCTGGCTTCTTGATGGATCACACTAATAAGGGTTCTGCTGCTGTGCTGGCACACCTTCCTCCTCTCTGGTGTTTTAGGTCTCTAAGAACAAAGAAGGCTTAACTCAAAATGACTTCAATAATGACAAAAGCTTCCTATTTCCCTCAAGAGGAAGCCCAGTAGCCCGGCAGCCTTAAGCTGGGAAGTTCACAGACCAAGGTTTTTCTGATTGGTTTCCTCTACCTACACGTCAGCTCTACCAAGACTAATCCCCTTCAAGGCAGTGAGAGTGTTAGGGTTCTACAGAGGTCGGCCAACAGACCTCTCTCATCTCCTTAGAACCGCATCTACCATTCATTGCAACCCAGAGGCTAGCAAGAGGACTGGGGGGCCGGGGAGACGGCTCTGTTGGCAAAGCGCCCGCCTCGCAGGCATGAGGGCCTGGCCTGACGTGGTGTGTCTGCAATAGGCACAGGGCGACGGTGGGCAGATCCGCAGCTAGTCCAGCTGGCTGCTGAGCTCTGGGTTCAGTGAGGGACCCTGTCTCAAAAAATAAAGTGAACAGAAGGAAGAACCTGTTGGCCACTCTGGCTTCTACACGCACACACATGCATATGCGTGCATGAACACTACCTACTCATCCAGTGCACACACACACATACATATGTGTGCATGGACATAATCTACTCATGTGCACGTGACACACACACGACTGGAGTTGCTGTGATGGGTACAGCACAGGCTGTTTGGTGTGTATCCTGCCCAGTGGAGCGTCTGGAGTCAGACATCTGAGATAAATACTTACCAGTTAGGAATACATATATTCCGCTGTACTTGGAAATGAGCAGCTAGGACTACATAACCACGTTCCAAATAAAAACAAGCCAACAAATAATAAAGTGCTCAGTTTGTCCTGGACTCAACAGTGATTGCCAAAAAAGCATGGAGTGTGCTGACCTGCAGAGAGGAACCGAAGACCTACACACCGTGGAGGGGATGAAGAGGACTGCTTCCTGGTCCGGTAAGGAGCTGGGCCTGGGCAGGGACTCGCTACTGCAGGCCTTCTAACCCGGAGCCCCAGGGAAGGCTGGGGCTCTCTGGAGAGAGGGGGGCAAGGCAGCTGAGCAACCCACGAAAAGTTCTGAAGCCTGGTGGTGGATTTTATTATTTCTTTTTGTTTCATTTTAAAGAAGATCATGATTTTTTTTTAACTTAAAAATAGCATTTTCAAGTCCTGCAAAACAACCCTTTAGAAAATAATGTGTTTTTCAAGTTTTGACTGTGTTTCTACTACAAGAGAAGTGTGTCCCTTTTAAGACGTACTGTTGTATGTGAGAGAGAGAGAGATGGAGTGCGTGAGTGCGTAGAGGTCAGAGGACAGCACGTGTGTCTCTTCCTCTCTTTGCACCTTGGTGTAGGTTCTGAGAACTGAGTTCAGGTTTCCGGCCTTATTGACAAAGTGCTTTTAAGCCTTCTCTTTGCTCCTTTGCCTTCTTTGCTGACTCTGGCTCTGCGGAGTTTTCCGGGCTGGGCTTGGGTCCTGTGTTCTGTGCTCACAGAGGAATCTTGAGATTCACATCATTTCTAAACAGCAACAGATTTGAGATTTATTGAAGCCAGGGCATGTTTATCTGAGAAATGACTACAGCGAGCCAGCCAGCGGCATGTACTAACATTTAACACATTCGACTGGAAGCCTCTGCTTTGAGTTATTTATCGTCAGGTCTCCTTGGAGCTCAGGGTAGATGGCGGCCATGTTATCGTTAGTTTTATGACATAAAACAATATGGGCATTTGATGGATGTTCTGGTTTGTTTTTTTGTTGCTGCGATAAGAACAGGACCCAAGGCAACCTGGAGGAGGAAAGGGTGTATTTCATCTTCAGCCTCTAGACAACTGTTTATCACTGAAAGAAGCCAGGTTGGGAACTCCAGGCAGGAATCTGGAGGCAGGAACTGAAGCAGAGACCATGGAGGAGCATGGTGTACCCACTTGCTCCCAGGGCCACATTAGGCTTCCTTCTTTAGATACCCAGGCTCGCTTTCCAAGGAGTAGTTCTGCCTACAGCAGACAGGACTCTTCTACTTTAAACAGTGGCGAGAAAATGCCCCTCAGCTAACTTTACAGGCGAGCATTCAGGTCAAGTCCCCTCTTCCCAGACAGCTCTAGTTGTGTCAAGTTGACAACAGAACTAAGCAGCAAATAGCCACCTGGGAAATCAGGTTTGAATCTTGGCTTTCTAGCCAGGGCTTACGGTGACTTGAATGAGGCATGTCCCCTGTAGGCTGTTGTTATTTGAACACCAGAGGCTGTTTGGGGAGACTGTATGGTGTTTGGGAGATGGAACCTTGCTGGAGGAAGTATGTCACTGAAACTATAAATACTCAGTATTTATGGTTTCACCTCACTTGTTTGCTGCCTCTGCTTCTTGTCTGTGGTTTGAGATATGTGACCTCAGTTTCCTGTCCCCATGCCATACCTGCTTGCCTTCCTACCTCTGCTGTGATGGACTCATCGCAGAAATCATAAGCCCCCAAATACTTTTCTTCCTGTAAGGTTTCTTGATGTTGTAAAAAAAAAAAAAAAAAAAAAAAAAAAAAAAAAAAAAAAAAAAAAGTAATACAGAGCTTAATATCCTTTATCTTTAAAAGGCATATTATTATCTCCAATGTATAACACATATTAGCTGCCTTTTTCTTCCCTATAAGATGGATATTTGGTGTCTGAACATACATAAGAAAGAAGAAAAGACCCACTCAATTTATTGACTAGTTACGAAGAAATTTGTAAGTCATATTTGTAGTTTTTAAAACAACATAAATATTCATATATAATGTAAAAATGCTAAATGGAACTTATACTATATTGCACTCCTGAGTTTAAAATCATGAAACAGCATTTTGTCGGCTGTATAACCTCACCTAAGAATTTCCGTCTTAAGTACAGTGTGGTCTTCCAAGCCTCCATTCCAGTGCTCACAGTCTGCTTTCAGCATTTGGATGGGATCTTGTTTTGCTTTGTAAAATCTCTTGTTTACTACCTGGTGACCCCCAGGACTTGGAACAGTGTGTGGCCCATAGCAAAGTCAGTACATAGTTTCTGCAGGAATGAATAAATCCAAATTCCTTTTGCTGACACAGTTGGGCCAGCCTCTCTCTTCCGACTTCTCTATCCTCACACCTTTTATAAACCTTACGGTAATGTGAGAACTTGCACCAGATTCCCTTACACTGCTGTACTGTCCTGCTTACCGCAGTTTTTGATCTTCTGGGAACCAGACCCCTTCCTCCCGGTCTCCGGCCTGAACTGGAAGCCCCTGGTCCCTCTTACTGTGGCATCTCCTCTTGGCCTTTTACAGCAGTGACCGTGCTCCACTGAATCCTGCATCTTTCTCCTTCCCTAGATTGTGAGTGTGCTAAGGTCTGTGTATCGAAACCTGACAGTAAGTTTGTTACTTAAGATTTTAGGTTGAGTTTAGGATGTTTCCACTGGCTCCTGCTTTGAACTTCTGATCTCCAGCGTGTGGTGCTCTTTGCAGGGTTATGGGGCCCAGTGGAGGTAGAGGCCTGGCTTGGGGAAGTAGTTCCCTGAGGTTGGCACTAACGGTTCTACTCGCTTCTGTTCCAGCCCAAGCTTCACATTCTAGGAAGGCTCATGTGAGCAGTCTCTGTTGCTCACTGCTGTCACAGGGAACTCTGCCATGCTTCTCTACTGCGATGGACTGAAAATGCCCTGACATGGGGATCCCCCAATTTCTCCCCCAAATTATCTCTGCTAGGTGTTTGCTTACAATGATAAGAAAAGCAACCAGTACACAGAGGAAATAAATAAGCCCTTAGTTTCAGAGACTAAGGACCAGACACAGCAGAAAGATAGCCAGAACCACGAACCATCAGCCACTGTGGAAGCCGGATGTCCAGTTAAGTTTCTCCAATGTCCGTGTTTTCTTAGCTGTCTAATATTCAGCTAACCTTGTCCCAGACACTACAGAATAACTGTGATCCAACGTTTGAAGACTGTGCTTCTCAAAGAGTTATAATTAGTTAAAAGACAATTACGAGGAATTTTAAAAAATGCCTCTTACTTCAAACTGCCCACATCGCTATGCTCTACTACCCTGAAGCTGCTAGAAGAATGTGACATCATGGTTTGCTCACTGTTGGAGGTCCGGGTCACTGCATGACAGTGGGAGGGGGCAGCTCCCTTCCAGCAAATCAGATGTTATCAGCGCTATCGCTGAGGCTGTTCTTGAGCAGAAGTCAGGGATCTGCTGCAAGGACCGTCCTGGAGAAACATTCCCTCTCTTGAGCACTGCCAGCAAGCAGTGCACACAATTAAAGCAAGAGCTAGTAAAATGTGGGGCAGAGAAAGACCAGAGGTGCTGAAACCCTGAAGGCCTGGCTGGAATCTGACTCTACCACATGGAAAGCTGAGGAGTACCGTTTGTCTATCTGTAAGCAGGCTGACTGGAAGGCTGTCTGAATATCCAGCCAGTGTCTGGCTACGGTAGCTCTCTAGCAAGCGTATCTGCTTCTGGGCATCTGTCTGCTATAGTCACTTTCCATTCGGACCTCCTGGAGAGTGAAGGGCTCCATCGCAATGCTTGGGCTAGGAGTCCAGTCAGCACACAGCATAAACTGAGTGATTAATGATGGTAAAGAGGTCTTCTTGTTGCTGAATGGCTGAATCTCTGCTTCAGAAAAACGGATTTTCCCTGTCTGTGTTCTCCTGTGACAGAGGCTGGGGTGCTCACCCAGACACCCCCAGACACATGCACACTGTGGAAAGAACTGCAGCCTACTTTTGTTCCCATGATGGGGAAGGCAGATTTTCATAAAAAGGATTAAAAAACCCATTTTTTCCAATAGCATATGAGGTTTAGAATCTTTCTTTATGCAGACCGTTGATTGGGTTGATTTTTTTTAACATTTAAAAATTTTTAAATATTTTATTTTATGTGCATTGTGTTTGGCCTGCATGCATATCTGTGCACCACATGTGTGTCCAGTGCCCAGGGAGACCCTCACGGGACTTTGGATCCCCTGGAACTGGAGTACAGATAGTTGCGAGCTGCTGTGTGGGTGCTGGGAATTGAAGTTGAGTCCTTCGGGAGAGCAGCCAGTGCTCTTACTACTGAGCTTCTCTCCAGCCTTCAGTGCAACCTTTTGTTTGAGTGGGTTCTTCCTGAAATGCCCGTGGGCATGAATCACTCAGGGCCTACATCTCAATACAGCATTTCCCCGCTGAACACCAAAAACGAGCCGGTGAAGACCCAAGGACGGCGCTCAACCTTTTTTTCTTCTTTTTTTTTTTTTTTTTTTGAGATGTGTAAAGGTTTGGGTTTTTTGTTTAGTCAGTTTCTCTGTGTAGCCTTGTCTGTCCTGGACTTGCGTTTGTAGTCCAGGCTGGCCTCGAGCTCACGGAGATCTGCCTGCCTCTGCCTCCCCCAGTGCTGGCATTCTGGGCATGTGGAACCCACCTAAAGGTTTTTCTGTTAACACGGACCTTCCCGCTGACGGCCGCAGCCCACAGCACTCGCTCCTCCTGGCGGACACGCTGTACCTCAGTATCATTACAAAGTTTGTGCACTGTCTCTGTTCTGTCATAGCTCGTTTATCCCAATAACACGGGCGAGCCTTTATGTTGAGAATTGGAAACGCAACGTTGAGCAGTTGTAAGAGTCCAGATCCCTTTGGTTTTCAACAGTTGAAAGCATACACCCTCCCAGCGTTTCAGACGAGGTGCCAATGCTTGCACATGCGCAAGAGGCCTGAGTTGGAGTTCTCATGAAAATCTTGCCTCTACATATTTGGCAAATCACTGTGCTCCTAGGCCATTCTCTTGGCATGTTCCCTTTGGGAAATGTCGACGGCATTCTAACTTCAAGCCAGGACAATGTGAACTGCAATTTGTCTCTTCTTGTTTTTAAAGATGAATGTGGAAAGGAACACTTTTGATAAGCAACAAAACAGATAGCCTCTCAGATGTGGGGATGAAGTGCAGAGAGCCCAAAATCATTTAGCGGATGGATTGAAGCTAGCCAGAATTTCACCAGCCCAGCGATAGCACAAAGGGGTATGTGTCTTACCTCCACTTCAGCGAAGGCCATTAACACTAGGAATGTTCCCAGAGGTGTATTTCAACAACAGCAACCTTTCTTACAGCATTTGGGGCCTGCCACTTTGAAAATTAATACTGCTCAGTGTCTAGTGAAATTGTTCATTGGTTCTCGATAGGGCGTATATAGGATGGCCATATGAGTTATCCTCTGCCCTGGATTATCTTTGAGGTGAAAGGGAGAGCCATTAATAGTTGCACCAGGATGATAGGCATAAGGCTGGAGAAGGCGGCCCTCATGGAAGTGTGGATTCAAGGAATGTAGTCAGAGGGATGCTTATTTTTTACGTTACTGTGTATTTACGTGGCTTTAGCAGATAGGGAATCAGGCTGTTCCACTCACTGTTGTGGTGGAACTGAGTGGAATCAATTGTTTATTTTTGAGCAGTCCCTTTTTAACTAAGACCTTTGCAGGCCTACTGGCGTAGCTCACTGGCACAGATTATCATGGGCCTTCCCAGATATCAAATCCAAGATCTTGCTTTCATCAGTTTAGTTTGTTACCAGTTTAGATTCTTCAGGGCTCTATCAGTGGCTCATATGCTAGGCTGAAAGATCAAAGTAAAACAGCAGAGAGTTCGGGGATTTTCCATAAGGCCCCAGATTCTAGTCCTGGCCTTATCAGTGGCTAGCTGTGATTTTTGGCAAGTCATGTAACTTCTTTGTGTTTTCTATGGCTTATCTCTAAAGCTGTGGTGAGTACTAAGCGATGCACCGACCTCAAAGCTTTGCTGGGAAGATGGAATGAGTGATGTTCGGGGAAGCCTTCTGGAAAGGCCTATACACGTGTGACGTGTTATCATTTCAGAATAGAGGAGCCGTGTGACGTTCAGGGCGACGGGGCTGTCAACTCTGGCTGGCCTTGGAGATTAGTCTTGTGCAAACAAATGATGCAGCAGAGACACAGCTCTCTCGTCTGTGAGTAGAGAAGAGCGGGACAGGGAGCACAGCGAGCAAGAGCAGGGGAGTTAGGCGGGTGTGCCTTTGCTGTAGCTGCAGTGTGGATCAGCGCGCCCCGTGGCATGGCGGACCCTCCGTTCTAAGCTCTGGGTCTGCCTTCACTCACTTCTCATGAGCGGTCAATCCAGTAAAAATCAGAACATCAAACTTCCTGGTCCTCTTGACATGGTATTATGATTAAATAAAATCATTTATGTCAAAGCGCTCGTTCTGAACTCTGAATTAGAGTAAAATGAATGACATGAATTATTGATACTAGTTATTCTAGTAAAAGCCCTGGTCTTCTTTTTCCGTAAAACAATTAGAGCGTTAAAAAAAAATTATAGAAGTAGTATTTGCCTATATAAGTTTAGATACATCAGAAGTTTGACTGAGGGAAGAAATGAAACATAATCCCACCCCAAGGAATGACAGTTAACAGTGTTTTATTTTGGTGGCTGGTTATCCAGACTTTTTTGATGTTTGTATATGGCTTTTATTTTATTTATCATTATTTGTATATGGTGTGGGGGGGTACGAGAGAGACAGAGCTCTATGGGGCAAGTGTAGAAGTCAGAAGTCACCTTTTGGGAACTGGTCATCAGGCTTGTGTTCCAAGTGCTTTTACTGGCTGAGCCTTCTTGCTGGCTCTATAGTTTTTTAAAAGTAAAAAGATTTCACTCCTTCTTTTGTTTATGGTGATTTACATATTGCTTAATAGAGTGCTAGTCTTTTTTATGGAGTCAAACAACTAAGAGATGTTTATAATGTAAAGTGTGATGTCAGGTTGAGACGATCCAGGCTCAGAACACAAAGGAGGAACATTCCAGGCTGCAAGTCAGGAAGTCCTTCCTAGCGGAAGGGCGTTCAAGATAAGAGCCAAAGTTGCCTAGAGCAGAGGCAGCAGACACCTCCTTCAGGATAGGAGTTAATTCCTCCTCCAGCAGTGCTTTGGCTTTTTGATGGCATTTAGGTAAACTTAGCTCTGGGGATTAGCCTCTGCTGAATGAAGCTGCCTTGTTGAAGGTTATTTCTGTCCCAGAGGAAGCCAGGGTAAAGGGTCTACCTCCTATCCCATTTAGAGATGTTTTGAGGCCGTCCCAGTTGTAGAAGCTCCAAGTAGGTTCAGGCGAGTCCTCAGCCACACCTCCCTGACAATTTCCCGCTGCAGTCTTGCCACCCTTCCTTTCACAGACGTTAGACAAACGTCCTCCAGCCAGCACAGGCAAAGACTGGCGTTGCAGTAAGGAGGGTAAGGCCGTGTGACTGCAAGGTGGGACCCTGTGCTCTCGGCCGGTCATTAATCAGGCTATTGTGTTAGATCAAAGAGCCAATCAACTTGGAGGGAAAAAAAAAATAATCTTAGCTCAGGGTTTCAAAGGATTCAGTCCACGGCCCCTTGGATCCACGCATTGAACGGCCCGGTGGCAGGGATGTGTGATGGAGAGTTGTCCTTACCTAACAAAAACCCCACAAGCAACCCCCAAAAAAGCACACACACAGGTAAAGTCCTTAGCGAAGAGCTTCATGTGCAGACAGAAAGACAGTGGCAGGAGGTAGCTGAGGTGAGAAATCGCTCCCAAAGACACAGCCCCAGGGATCTACTTTCTCCAACCACACCCAAATTTCCATGATAAACCAAGTTTTTTCAGATTAACCTAACCTTATGGCTCAATCCACTCCTGAAGGCAGGGCCAACCAGCTGGTAAACAAGCTCTTGTTCAGGGGCCCTAGGAGATAGACTTTTTTTGTTGTTGTTGTTGGAGAGAGACTTTTAACAAATTTTGTGAAGTGTGAATAAAGTCAGTAGAAAAGCAGCATGATTCCAGAAAGAAAACCAGCCTCTCATCTCAGCAGCAAGGAGACTGGCTCGTGGTAATGCCAACAGAAGCTCTTGGAGGTTACACATCCTGGAGTAAACAGTCTTATTAGGGTTTTACAGAGACCGTATTAGATGTGCTATTTGCCACCACTAAGAAGTCTCCTCAGCATTACCCATGGTATGTTTAAGAAGCATTTTGGGAGGGGAGAGATGGCTCAGCAGTTAAAAGAACTGGCTGTTTCTCCCGGAGGACTTGGGTTCTGTTCCCAGCACCCACTGCAGCTCACAGCCATCTGCAATGCCAGTGCCAGGGAATCTGGAACCTTCTTCTGGCCTCCATAGGATCTTAGGCATGCACAGACATACATGCAGACAAAACACTAATACACAAAGTAAATTAAATTTTTCAAAAAAGAAATACTTCAGTTCTTTTTTTTATTTTTTTATTTTTTTTATGATTCTGGGACTCAAACTCAGGGCCTTGTGGATGCTGCCCCTCTGCCACTGAAAGGCATTCCCCAGTCCTGTATTATTTTATTAAACTATTGGAGGGTTTTATAACTTCCTTTTGCACACCACACCTTTATTGAGTAAATGGCAAATCATACATTCCCATTCAAGCTGTACAATAAACACCAGTGTCGCAGGAATACTGTAGAAGTATCAAAACGCTACAAGACTCAGCCAAAGCCCTTCACTGTCTTCTTTCTTCTTACATCTGACTCCGGCTCTGAAGTGTTTACTGAGAGCCATTGACGTGCCAGACATGCCTCCGTGGGCAAGCTCTCAGAGCGCCAGGCTGCTCCAGTGCTGTGTTGGTCTGGTGATAACGAGCGCTTAATAAAAGAACAGACAGATGATACCTCAGGGACGTAAGTCTTGTGATTACAAAAGGGGGTAAAGGCAGCTTGTACCCTAACAAATACAGGGGAATGGGCTGCGGTGGGGCATGCCTGCCTTTGATCCCAAGCACTAGGGAGGCAGATGCAGGAGCATCTCTGTGGGTTAGAGACCAGCCTGGACTTGAAAGTGAGTTCTAGGACAGCCACAGCTACAGAGGAACCCTGTCTCAAAAAGGAAAAATAGCGACAAACCAAAACAACAACAACAAAGCCCCACAAACAAACAAATACAAAAAAGAACACAGGTAACGTTCTTATTGAAGGGCTTTGTGTACAGTAAAAAATTATATCAGACACTTCAAAGCTTGTTTCCTACAGTTTCTATGCAAACAAGCTGAGATCTTAAAAGTTTGTGACTAGGCTTCTGCTGGCTAAGCCATCCTGTCTCAGCAGTAGAGCACTTGCCTAGCACGCTCAAGATCCTGGGTTCAAATCCCAGCATGGTAAAAAAAACAAACAAACGGTAACTTTCAGACAAACTTCTTATATCTTCTTTTTCCCTGTCTTTATTATCTTGAAAGATTACTTTGAAAGGAAAAGGTGGTTTGAGAATTGGGTTGAAAGATTTATTCACTCATTAATTTATTCAACAATCTAAAATGCTACAGTGAGCTGGACGGTGGAGAATAGAACAGAGGCAGCCCTGCTCTTCGAGCCTGTGGTTTAAAAGACAGATGTTAAATGGGAAATCTCGTGACGTGCACCAACAGAAACTATGGTCAGGGAGTACAGGGAGTTAATTTTGATAGCAGAATCAGGGCTGACTTCTCAGAAGAAGCGACCTTTGATCTGGGAGCTAACTGGAGTGTCATTAAGAGGAGAGATAAAATACTTCAGGTGGAAAATCCTATGCCAAGACCCTGGGACAGGAAGAAACCTTGGCCCCGAGGGAGGATCAACCACTGTGGTGACCCGGAGGGAGAGACGGAAAGGAGAGCCACAGACCTTTTAGGACTGTGGGCTCACCGTGGTCTTTCTTTCACCTGACTGACGGGATGCCCAAAGCTGCCTGAGGTCGTCTCCTGCTTGGATGAGCACCCCTTTCACAGGCTGCACCCTGGAGCCCTGCGTATCCCAGTTACTCTGTGATGCCCGTGTCAGGCAGGTCAGCTGAGGTCTGAACAGAAACATCTAAGCCTTGGGGACAAGCTGGCTCATCATGATAAATGAAAGAGATCAAAGGCCTCTTCTCTGTCTGTCTGTCAAGGAGAGCTGCTTTCTCTGCCTGTGCTTCTACCCTTAACAGAAAGCTATGATTACAATCACTTTTCTCTCTATGCTCGCGCACGACCTTCTCCTTTTCTTGTGCATGTGTCTGTTTTAGCAGAAGCCATCAGTGGGAGTGTGTGTGTGTGTGTGTTTGTGTCCAGTGCTGGGTATCTTACGTTTGGGTGGGACTTCCTCACTGGATTTAACCCCCCTTTCCTCTCCCCTGCCTCACCCGGCAGAGGCCTCTTTCCCTCTCAATGATTAGAACAACCTGTGTTCTGGAATACAGTATTTAAATAGCAAGATCTGCATTGCTATCTTCTAGGATGGGGAAGGCTTAATTAACATTTGAAAATGCTTTGAGATCTTTGGATAAAAGTGAAGTGTTATTATCTTTGGAGTGATACAGGTCATGTGACACAGGAAGTGGCTTTGAAGGGAAGGGAACCCTTTCATCAGGCAAACCCCTTGAGGTGGTTTAAGCCTGTTCTGAGTGACTCAACGTGCCCCTGTCATCTCTCCTCAGTCTCTGAATGAAAGGAATAGCTTGGCCCCACAGCTTAGCAACTGCCACCGTCATCATTAACTGAAAGAATTTAGTAAGCTTGTATTAAACACTCTGCAAGTTATGCCGAAGCCAGGCATTGAGCCAGGTGGTGTCCCTGGAAGCCCTGAGTACATTTTAGCCAACCTTGTTGTTGCTAGTGTCCTCAAATACTGTTAAGATACTGACCTTTCCTCCCCCTGGACTTCAGGCTTTCAACCAAGTTACTCATTTGGTGACAAGCTGACCTTACTTGCATTTAAAAGATTTAATGAAAGAAAAAAAATAGATATAAACCCCTTCAATATCCTGAAGCGAGGGGGTCAGACAAGGCACGTTTGGTGCCAGGAGTGCCTTCTGGGAGGTTCTGCTCACTCCAAGATGGGTGTTAATCCATCCTTCTTCCCAACAATCTAGGACCTTCGCCTAAATTACATCTTTCAGCTTCCCTTCCAGATGCCTCCTGGGGCTCTCCAGTGGACAGCGTGCCAAACAGAACACTTTAAACTTGCTTCCAACTTGCTTAAAGGCAAAAGCGTGTACAAATTTCACTCCATCCCTTCTGTAACTTCTGTGTCTCACAGACATTCTGGACATGTCCAGGATTTGCTAAGGAGTGAGGTGAAGGACTCTAGTTATAAGAGAAAAGTGGGGTTTTTGTTTTTGTTTTTGGCTTTGGTTTTGATTTTTGAGGAGGAATATGTCAAACAAAAACTATTCAAGTGCAGCTAGGAAATTATTTTCTCTAGCTGGTTGGGGTTTTGTTGTTATTTACATATGTGTGTGTATATATGTATATCACACATTTATGCACGTGCATAATATGTAAATAAAATTATATAGACAAATAAAAAAGTGCTTTGGAACATAACATAAAAGGAAGAGGAAAACAAGAGGCTGCAGATGAAGGCTGTAAATATCAGGTGGGCGGAACGGGGGGGGGGCCAAGAGTGTAACAGAGGCTGGGACAGGCAGGCGGCTGGGACAGGCAGGCGGCTGGGACAGGCAGGCAGCTGGGACAGGCAGGCGGCTGGGACAGGCTAGGAAGGGAAGCAGGAGACTTTAGACCACCCCGGGAAGATCTCCAGGGATGTGTGTGTGTGTGTGTGTGTAGGGAGGTA
Organism: Rhombomys opimus; assembly: GCA_010120015.1. Lineage (NCBI taxonomy): Eukaryota > Metazoa > Chordata > Mammalia > Rodentia > Muridae > Rhombomys > Rhombomys opimus. The sequence continues at coordinate 3,175,455 of REGO01000125.1, forward strand.
CCTCCAGGGCACAGATACACAGTACAGTGGGGTCAAGCACCAGGCTGACCTAATTAAAAGCTCATTGCAGTAGCCCATCCCGGGACCTGAAAGCTCCAGTCAATTGATTTTAAAAGTCCCTTCCTTATTTGTAACCACCAGATACAGTCTCTGGATTGTCTCATGCCCCAGTGGTTTGTTTGGAACATTTTTAACACAGAAAGCTCTCTGGTTTTTGCATGATGAAATAGGCAGGACTGAGAGGACACACACTGATCAGAAGCTGACGACTAAACCTCCCTATAAAAACGCGTCCATCGCAGGCAGGAGAGATGGCTCTGCAGCTTGGTGCACAGAATGCTGCTCTTGCATAGGATCGGAGTGGAGGTTCCCACACCCACGTGGGTGGCTCACAACTGCTTGTCCACTCCAGTTTCAAGGCCATGCCCCATCATGCACTTGTACTCAGACACACATGCATATACAATTAAAAATCTTTTAAAGACCCTGCAATTGAATTACAAAGAAATAATACTTAAAAAAATGATAAAACACAACCTTTCCTTCCCCCTTATTTTCTTTCATATTGTGGGATTTGGAAATTCCTCTCTTACGGCGATTCTGAGGTACAGATCCTCTTTGCCTTGCTTTTCATATAATTGTGGCCAACCTTGACAGAAGATCTGAATACTTGTTAAGTATAAAGTTGGTAAATGATACTATTGTTTGGGAGGTGGGGATGGGTGGGTGGGGGTGGGGTGGGAGCCAGGAGTTTATCTAGCAAAAGAAAAGGTGGGGGGGGGGAGCAAAATTCCCTCTAACCAGGCTCAAATTAACTGAAATGGATCAAAGTAAACAGAGACATCTAAAAGCTTTTGTTAGTTGAAAGTGGCTATCTGTTGCAGGTCTTGCCTCATTAACTGCTGATTGAAGCTCTGCTTGGCCCCCTGGGATACCTAACACCCCAGGCCTATCACCAGATGAACCTGGGTTAGGCGCTCTTGCCTTTCCCTGTGTTGCTTTGTGCAGCTCCTTGACCTCAACCTCCTTACCAGTGTTTATCCTTCCTACCAGGCAAAGGGAGTGAAGATTTGTCCTGGAGAATGTCGCTGGGAATCTCATTCCTAGCCAATGGGGAATGAGGGATGGCGGGTGCAGGCCAGGAGTCTCTGAGGGGTTCATAAAAGCAACTCCTCGGCTTTTCAGTCTTTGCACAAGAACATTCTTCTCCCTTTTGTGTCAAACTTCATTTCCATCTGTGAACTGGGAAAGGTGACCAGTAGGCCTCGACCTCTAAGATTCAGCTGACGCCCAGCCCCCATGGTCCCGGCCTGTCATTAGGCCATTCTGTCCATACCAGAACCTTGCGGAGGGAATGGGGTTGGGGGTGGGCTGGGGAAGGGAAGGAGGAGGAGGACCAGATAGGCTCTGCGTAGAGCAATATTCTGCTCTTTCTCTCATAGACAAGCTGCGTGTCTGCTTCTAAAGGCCCATCTGGCATGGCTTTGAGAATGGCAATAATTACAAGCTGATGATGGACACGGAAAAAAGCCCCGCTGAGCTAACTCATAAGGAAGTACAGGCCAGGACTGCAGGGAAATTACAGGCTGAAAACCTTTCTAGTTTAGGCCTTTTGGTGTTCTTAATCACAGACTTTACATGTTGTAATAAACACTGTTGCTTTTTATTGACCAGCTCCCATGACAGGCAAATCTCTTTGTTTTATTTTATTTTTACCATTTACTCTTTGGAATGCTGTGGGGCAGTGTCTGCCTGGGTCATGACAATGTGTCCTTAGTCCTGTTGCTTCTAGAAAGGTAGAAAAACTGGGCTTATTATTATTTTTTTAATGTAACTCCTAGAGATATGCAAACTTCTTTTCTTTTTATTCTCTGCATTCTGTGACTGACACAAATTCCCAGACTCTCTGCCTAACCTGTTGCTGGATAAGAGGATGGTCTGATTCTTTGAACCAAGGAGATTGAGCAGGATGAAAAGGCACAGGATAGCCTACGCCGCGTACCATCAGGCAGAGTTTATGACAGAGACAACTGACAGTCCCGGCGAAAGCCTGCGCTGCTACTTTAATGGGATGTTGGGCTCTAGAGAGGCCTTTGTTTCAGGGTTGGATTGTGGTGATGTGATCCTTCCCAAAGCTTTGGATACTTTATAAATGGATGTGAGACCTGTCCATCTACTAGACAATGACTTTAGGAAGTCTTCCTAGGAAAGGAAAATGGAAACCCAGAGAGACATTTCCCCCCTTTCCATTGAAGCATTATTAACTTCCAAGTCTGTATGTAGCTCAAGTATCTGGAGAGGCTATTCCTGAGCACCACCAGTGGCTGTTATTAATGAATCGTACAGCAGAGCATGGAGATGGTTTGGAGCCACATCTTATCAGTTGCCATGAAAAGAATGCGACATCCTTACGTGACAAGGGCGTCATCTCAATTTGGATTTTTCTGTTTTTTTTAACGTGGATTGCATCTTTTATGCCCTTATTCTGTGTGCGGGTATGGGTGTGTGGAGGCCTATGCATGCTGTGGGATATGTGTGGAGGTCAGAGTACAACTTGCTGAAGCATTTTTGTTTTGTTTTTTTCTTTCTTCTATCACGTGGGTTTCTGTGATTTAACTCATGTCATCAGGCTTGGTGAAAAGTGTCTTTACTTTCTGCATCACCTTGCTGGTCCTGAGATTTTTTATTATTTTTTTAATCTAGTTAACTTACACACGTGGATCCTTATTTAAAATCTGTCTTTGGGTTTGGCCAGAGCACACTATCATTCTTTCAGCGGTGGATACAGCTTGTGAGGCTTGTCTTCAAGCCTTCCCTTAGCGCTTTCTCTTTCATACTCCTCAGAGGGTCAGATTTAGTCCTTTGTGTCTTGCTTTGAGCTGTGGTCATCCCGGGCAGGTCATTCACTCTGATCTTATTGCGTTTGGTGACTAGTTCAAGCATGGCAAGTTCTGGGGTCTGCAAAAGTGAAGCGACAAAACGGTCGTGCAACCGAAACTTACCACCATAAACGCCAAACGGCTGTGTGACAGGAATTTCCCACCATGAACATAACCTGGCCGTGTGACAGGAATTTCCCACCACGAACATAACCTCTGTCCTTTTGTAAGCCAGCCCTGCTTTACTCGAAGCTCCGTATCCGTGAGAGATGGTCTCCTTTTCTATACAGGCTAGAATGGTTCCCTAACAAAAGAAGCATGAATCGGTGGAAACTATATATTAAATTTGTCTAGCTTTCATTAGGTTGCTGAGTGAAAAGCCTCCATTCCTCTGTTTTCCCAAGGTACTCAGATATCCATGGAGTCCTGTCATCTCACACTATCATTTCTCTCACAGGGCACAAGCCAGCTTTAAAGAATTCAACACCTACAGCTCTTTACAGAACTGTCAGCAATGATAGCAACTGTTTACCAAGGATGAGCCTAGGGAGGCCTCTGGGATGACTTGATAAGCCCTCTCACTCCTCAGTCCCTGATTCCAGCCTCTAAACTAGCTGTCTTTGCTGCCTTTTCATGCCCAGCTAAAGAGGTAAGTATCAGAACTTGATCTAAACACCACACCAGCAAAGGTAAAAAGAGTTGCCCTGGAAATAGTGAAAACAGAAAGGGAAAAAGGAATGTCCCCGTGCCCTGCATGTGCATGTTTTTCCTGTGAATGCCTTTTACTTACCATTTGGTGATAACAGTTCTGACACTGGCATTAAAGCCGTGTCTGTAAACCCCCTCCCCTATCTCTTTAGAAACATCAGCCAGTGTTGTAGTTGAGAATGTTTGTGAGGCTGTAGCTAAGGAAGGCTGGGGTTACAGCTCACAGGACGGGCACACAAACACCCTGGGTTCAGCGTAGCACCACTCTCCCCCTAAAGAAGCTTTTCTTTTCTCTTTAAGCATTCTGAGCACATCATTCTAAAATCAGAGAATCCAGATACACTTATTGAAAACTATGCAAATGCACACACATGCACCTCCCTCTCCCATCTGCAGCAAATGTTCTCCTACCGAAGCTGTAACCCCTCTCCCTTTCTGTACATATAAGTTTTCTCTTCAGGAAGAGGAGCCTGGGAAGCCAAGCCTTTTTTTTTTTTCCCTGCCTTGTGGTACTGAGTGTATGGGAGAGGAAGTTCCCCGTGGTATACGTGGCTCACATGGACAAAGCGTGTGTATGTGTATGGGTCCACATGTGTGAGACCTTCACATCGTCACCTACATGGGCTTAGGAGGTGTGTGTTCCTTACCCTTGTGACAATGGTGTTTTCTCTTCTGGAGGTGTCAGGCTGTTCCTAGAAATGAGCTCCTCTGTGATGATGGGAGGAAGTTGGGCAGCCGGCTCTCCCTCTGAGCTCACTCCTTGCTTGAGAAATGTCACTGCTTAAAATGACGACTGCTCCCGCCAGTAGAGTATTCCTTTTAATCACGTGAAGTCTACATTAAGTGTGAAACGGTGAAGAAACTTCATCTTGCTCATGAGGCAGATTTCTCACTGCTGACAATCTTTCTTTGTAATACTTATGAGCTACATGCCTAATCTTTTCCAGTGTGTCTGCATAGAATTTGCTTTCTGTAGAAACCACTGCTTTATACATTCCAAGTCTTAGCTTTAAGCAAACTTCACAGTCCCCTTCTACCAGGGGACTAAGCTTTGAGGCTGTTCACATCCACAGGCTGTCTTTGGGGTGACAGCACCACCCTGGGCTTGCAGATACATTTTCAGAGAGACATCTTTCTGCTGTGAGCTCATTCTGAAGGTAGAGGCTCATTGTCATGGGGACGCTTGGGACAGAAGGGCCAATGGTTGAGCACAGATTATAACAAGCAAGCAGGATACAGAGCAGCATGCTTGCTACAGCCAGTTGCTGCTGGATCTGAAGGCAGGTTTGTTCGTAGTGGAGCCCTGCGATGCCAAGGGTGCTTTCTCTCTCCACCTCTGATGTTTTGGAAGCACTTTCCAACTTCCCAAACAAGTTGGATATATTTTATGTCTGATAAATAGTTGCATTAACTCATATTGAAAAAAAATCTATATTCAAAGTTACTTCTAAGTGGCATACATATATTCTCTTCATCAGAAGAAACTAGCTTTCCCAGAAAAATTCCCAGGATTTCCCTAGACGCTCATTTCAGGGACAATTACTGGCCAATACGGGACAGAGTGGATATCTGTACGTCCGCGGGACGGACTCCGTGTCTTCTATGCACAGTGGTAGTGATTCATGCTATATCTAGCTACTAACAGCCATCACACAGAGGACTTCATGGTGAATCAAGAGCCATAAAAGGACGAGATGTGCACGAGATACGGCCCTGTGTTTCTGCCTTCCTCCTTCCCAGGCACAGTTATAGCAGTAACTGACTACATCTTCTCTAGTCTGGGGGTTGCATTCCTGTGTTAGTTCAGTTCCAGGTTTTCTCGGTGTTTGTTTTTTGGTTTGGATTGGTGGAACATTGTGCATTTGAGATCCTTCTGCCCCCGGCTCATCTTGAATCCATGTGTCGGTTTTGTGGCTGGGTTTCATTTTTTTCAAAGGACAGCACCAGCCTGCCAGCTTGGTTCTTGCCTATTGGTTCTCAGGCTTCCATGTGCAGGGAAGTGGGGCCAGGAGCTCTGCTAACACTCGGAAAGAAAATGACAGCTTTGTAGAGTGCCCTCATGTGCTCAGGCCTGCTGCGTAATAAACCAGAACAGCACAGGACTAGAACTGTTGGGTGTCTCTGCCCTCTTACTACATGCCGGGAGATGAGGTCCTGGCTTACTGTTTCGCTTAGATGATGTAATTAAGTGATTTCTTTTTTAATGTGATTCATCTCATGAAAAGTTGACTCAGAGAAGTTTTAGGAGAGAGGCAAGGCTTATGTGAAAAGATACCGGAAAATTACCATTTTCTTTTTGAATTTTGAATTCATGAAAAAAAAAAATATCCAGGCAAGAATTAGAAGAGCTGCAAGGAGCCTGCCTAGGGTTTCCTGGTAGCGGGGAGTTTGATTACTTAATGTCAACAAGGCTACAGAGATGGCTTTAGCTCTAGCCTTTTCCTCCCATGGAATGAAGAAAAAGTGGGAGCTCGATATTAGTTCTTACTCAGGAATCATTAGCTCGCTTTGTGCGCGCGCGAATGAGGTACCTAGCTCATGTGCATACTCATGTAATTATAAACTCATATCACAGCAGCATACTTTATAGTGTTATGGCCCTTATCCACTGATTCCACGTGGAGTCCCTGCAAATGCAGCACAGAACTTCCTCCCGCTGATACTTTCTTCATTCAGTGAAGACAGCTGTCTTCAGTCACAGCCCATCAGTCCCTTTGCAAGTGTGAATACAGCGCTGTTGAGGAGTAATGGGTTAGACACTTTCTCTTCTTTTATAAAAGAAAAACTCGTGGTAGCAGTTATTCAGGATCTTTCCTTTCTCTCAAGTCTTTCTCGGTTACAGTTCTGAGCTTGCTCCTTCATCTAGGGTCAACTTTTGAAGAAAACTTCTCTGTTGTACTGGTCTAGTCAAAGCAGCAAGCATTTATAAAATGCCTGCCACCTTAAAGGCACCATGCTGCTTATTCAGGAGCACTTTTTTGAGTAGTCTATTCTGTAGGAGGAGGTGGAGTTCTGGACAGTTATACACACAGATCATATTGGGGCAAATATGCTGCTAAAGGTCTAAGCAAAGTATTATACATGTGCCTAACGAGGGAGGGTTTGTTTTGCCTTAGAACCAGGTTAAGCTTCCTTGGCATTTGAATTAGCCTTTATAGAGGAAAGTAAGATAGAAGAGATGAAGATGAAGGGAAAGCCAAGTGTTGTGGAAGTGTAAAAGCGCGTGACACGGTCCAGTGAAAGCAAAGGTCCGTAGTGGTTACGACAACTTGTAACGGGCAGGGCTGTTGCAGTGGTAACGAGTGCAGATCTTGCAGCGGATGATGGCGATGAACAGAGCAGGAAGAAGATGCTAGGAACCAACCAAGAATGAGAGAACAAACCTGAGACGTCCTGCTGCGGCTGTGATTGGTGTGGTGGGCTTCAGGGAGGGCTCTGGAGTTTCTATAGCAGGCCGCTGCTAAAATGAGTAACGATGAACCAAGATCCTTATCTTAGCCTGAAGAAAAGCAAATTTGAAGGGGCAGACAGGGAGTGTGGAAACTGACATTTTAAATACAGTTTCATTAGTTTTACCTGTTTTGTTTTTTTTTTTTCCAAAAAACAAATGTGTCAGCCATTCTTTTGGGATTCTTTTATTAGACTCATACCCTATTTTGTTTAAATTTAGGATGCTGGTATTTCCTGCCAATTCAAAGAAAGGGAAGAAGAAAATTAGTGCCTGCTCTCCATCATGTCTGTGCACTTGTCTGTTCTACTGTGATCTCAAAATGGCTGCAAGGTGCAGGGTCTTTTTTTATTTAGTCATTCAGGGGACAGGGCTGCACATCTGCCACGCCATGCATGTGAAGGTCAGGAGATGACTCCAATTCAGTTCTTTCCTTCCCACCATGTAGAGCCAAGGCATCTAACTCAGGGCATCAGGCTTGGAGGCAAGATCCTTTACCTGCTGAGCCAACTCACTCTATTCTTGAGGACGCAGCATTTGAAAACCTTACTGATGTGTATTCATGTACATAGGCTTTCAGAGTTAGACATAACTGGCTTTTTTTTTTTTTTTTTTAAGGTGAACTGGAGCCAAAATGGGTTCTTGGATCCCACATCTCCTGCCCCCAGTGATGCTGCTGCCAGCTGAGTACCAGTGGGTGGAAATAGATACCAGCCCCCAAGGAAGTATTGACTACCCCCTCTGCTGTCACCTCCCCTCCGCGTGGAAGGGATCTGTGGGCTTTCCTGGGCATTTTTCTTATTCTCTTAATTCAGAGCAACTGAAGTGCTTTGGCTTTGGGAGTTTGGATACTGAACCTCGGCTTGGAGGGCTTTCCAGAAAGCAGGCGTCTTCTGTCTCTGAACTCTGCTTTGCTCCTCCACCCCCCTTCCTGGGCTGTACAGTTCTTAAATTCCAGAACTTAAGTGCACAGTATTAGAAAATCTCCACGGAGTGCCTGTAGGTCAAAGGCTTTCCACACGAGCCTTCAAGCTGGAGAGGGCTCAGTGGAAGGAAGACAGTACACCCTAAGGATTTCCTCCTGCAAATGAGATGAATGTTGTATAAATATACCCTTTTCCATCTCAAACCTTTTATCTGCTTTACGTACCACGTACTCTCTTGAAAAGCGGCGAGGAGTCCTAGAAAAAGGCCAAATGTCTTCTTCTCATCTGTTAAAGTGACTGTCGTGGTCACAGCATGGACTCACATTGCAGTGAGAATCCCTCAAGTCAAATATATTTTTAAAAATTCTGGCTCTTTTACTCTCTCTCTCTCTCTCTCTCTCTCACTCACTCGTCTCTCTCTCTCTCTTTCTCTCTTGGCACCCCCTCCCTTTTTCTCTCTTTCTCCCCATCATGTCCTGTTCCCCCCTTCCCTCCATACCCACCTAATAAACCTCTTGCATAGAAGGTAAAAAAAAAATTCTGGACAGTCAGTGCAGACCTGTGTCTCAGGGGTGAGCTGAGGGGGTGAGCTGAGGGGGTGAGGTTCAGGGTGGCTGCTTCTAAGCAGACTGTAGTGGAAGGCCTGAGACTGTCCACCAGCTTAACACTTCTCCAGGCCACTATGGATCCCAAAGAATGGGAAGTGCGTGCTATCTTCATTTTTACTTCTGCTCAAGTTGAAGCATGACAATAATTTCTTTCATTTCAATTCCTTTGAAGAGCATAGCAGCAATGGTTAAGTGGAAGAAAAGAAATCCTCCCAAGGAAGGTGATGAGCCTTCCCACACTGTGGCCAGAAAGCACATGATAGACACTGCAGGCTACTGGGACATTGGTGGGTGCAAAAAGAAGAAATAAGCCCCGTGGGCACTCAGAGCACCGTGAGGAAGAGAGAGCTGGGGTGGGGGAGGGGAGGAACGGCAGCTCCTCGTGCTCCTGCTTCTAGGCTTGGAGCCCAGAAAGCCCGTGTCCAGGGGTCTATGTCTACAGCAAAGCATGCTTTCAGCTGCTCCCACTGGGGGACATATTCTGACATGGAAATAGCAAGATTGAAATGGAGTGTTACAATGAGCTCATTTGTAATAAACAGGCTTCAGTTTGTTACAGTACTGACTTCTCTTCTCCAATTTATTTATTTATGTGTATGTTTTGTCTGCATGTACATCTGCACACCAGAAGATGACATAGGAATTCATGGCACTACAGTTCCATAGATGGTTGTGAACCTCCGTGTGAGTGCTGGGAATTGGGCTCAGGATCTTGGAAGAGCTCTTACTTGAGCCGTCTCTTCAGTTCACTTAATTTTGAATGTTAGGTTATAAGCGACTTTTTGGACAACAGCCCCTCCCCCGGCCCCCACTCCCATAACCGCCTATGGTATTCCTTCCAAAGACAGCAGTTCTGGGGCCATCCTCCACAGGACTCCTCCCTAGACACTTGTCGGTTGTCGGTAGAGAGCATCGCCCCCCCCCCCCCCCCCCCGTGTCAGGCACACTCTCCTTGTCAAATTCCAGCCAGCCCACCTTTCGGACACTGATACTCCTGGGAGCTGGGTCTGGTGCCAGCCCGTACTGAACTCTGGATGAAAGTGCTCTTTTCTGACAGGCAGCTTGCGCTAAACCTTGACCTTTGTGAGCTCCGGGGGGTGGACAGGGGAGCAGAGGGTGGCTGGGAAGGAGGGGCCTTGTGGTGCCTGCCCTGGGGAGTCTGTTTACCTCCCTCTAAGGGTCACAGCCATCTGAATGGGTTTCTGGAACTCTGCTCTTGGGTTTGGTTTCAGCGGACCCAGTCCTGTGGAATTCTGCTCCCCACTGGGCTCACCCCTTGCTGTTTGGAATGGGACTTTCATTCCCCAGTGGGAGTCGAGCCTTCCAGGGGAGCACTGCAGCCTCCTTGCAAGAACGGCGATGCGAGTGGCTGTCTTAAGTGGAGTTTACTGTTGTTGTATAAACCTTCATTTAAAATTGACTATAAAATGTTTCTGAACCTGCCAAACACGCATTAAAATATTTTGCTCCATTTATGCCTATGTGTAACATTTGGTTTCTAAAGAGCTTTAATCAGTGACTTCAAGTAGGAAGTTATCCATCTTTATTGCCGGTTGGCTCTCAGTGGTGGTCGGGGCAACAATCTTTTTATTGCTTCTGTGTTTAGCTGTTCTTTGACATGATAGAAGTCAGCTGCAGTTCAATGAGCTCACTATTTGTGCAACTTAATTGCTTGCTTCCTTCAATACATACTCAGTTTTTCCTTTTATGAGCAGGGCTGTTGGAAAAATTAAGCTTAAGGATATAGCCATCCACTGTTAATTAACCTCCTTCCCAAACACATTAGTAAAATAGGTCAAATAGCTGCTGAGTGCTAAGTGTACTGTTACTGGGGTCTTCCTTGGCTGAGAAGTGGATCCTGTGTTAAGTGAACAAATGCTGACACTATGAGCATTTCTGGATGCAGGAATGACACAGTAACGCTTCGAAACCTCCCCCAGTTGTCCTACTGCCATCTCCTCTGGGTGGGACACACTTCTAGTTAGCTTGTTTCTTTCTACAAACATTCAGAGAAATAAAATTCTTCCTTAGGTTACTGCTTGTTTTAAAAGGGGAACCTCAACTCAGCTTTTCCTTTAGTCACCGATGCTGCTGTTCTGGTTCATCGCTCCTAGAATAATCTGAATAATGTGAGGTATATAAGTGCTTGAGATGTATAGAAAATGTTCTCAGTAAGGAAACCGATCTATCAAAGCAGAGGCATGAAGAACTCTGAAGATCCTCTTGGTGTCAAGTTCATATTCAGATGGAATATCACTTTAATTGCCAGGCAGGGAGGAGGGGGAGTTGGGGGGTTCTGACTGGAGCTCTGCCAACTGGATAGAAAGTATTTGAAGATTTATATACATTAAAAGAAAGAAATGAAGGAAGGAGGAAAGAAAGCAAACTTAAGGATTTTTTTAAATTGATGGAAGGTACCAGTTCCCACGTTTACACTGGTGAGCATATGCAAACAGAACTAAAAGGAACATGTGTCAGAAAGAGCCAAAGGTGGACACGGTCACCTCTACCATCTGTTGGAATTTTTCACAATTTAGTCTTTCCATGAGGAGGGTGGGGAAAGAAAGGAAACCTAGACTGCTCCCAAAAAGTATGATGCTGGTAAGCACAGAAATTTTCTTTTTAGAAATTATTAGTTGCAATCTGAATCTTGCAAACATTTTGGCAAAGAATCTACGTTTCTAAAATTGTCTTTGTGGATACAGTGGCAATCAAGCTGTGTGTGGGCCAATGCCCTCCCGAGACCCCTGTGTGTCCTTCCACAGACATGCCTCTACCTCACATGTATGGTTACTGCAGAGCAGTGTGATGTCAGAACCCCGGGGACACGGAGCCAGTGCAGAACTGCTGTCTAATTTTCCTACTTTCTGACCTGGGGTGATGACCTGAGCTGTGTAGATCACAGTGGATGGCTGGAAGTTCTGGCAGCGTTTTGTGCTGTTTTGTCCATGTGAGCCTCACAGCAATGCTCAAGAGTTGTGAATTCTAAAGGTTACACATTCTCTCGTATCTTTTGCCTGGCTGAGGCCTGAGGTGCAAATGGAGGGCTGTAGACACAAGCAAAGCAGGAGAAGGAGGGAAAAGGCAGATGCAGGAGGAGGGACCCCTGTGGTGGAAAGGGGTCCGCCATGAGGCCAAGGCAAGGGACTGACTTTACACTTTGTTTCCATTAGCCGGTTATGCTGGGAAACCTCTCATCACTTCAAAGTTGAAGGTACTGGTCTCAGAAAAGAATATAATGGAAGTCCAAGATGATGGATACAAAACAAGAGAATTTTGGAACCTTCTTAAGGTATTATCTTGATAATCTTTCTATGTATACTTGGAGACCTACTGATGGAAATTTACAAGTGCGCATTTGTCTCATATTCCATGTAAACCAGCTGCATTCAGGAGAATACACTGGGTCATGCTAAGCCTGCAGGAATCAATGGCTCGCTCGGCTCCCGGAGTCTTCTGGTAACTTTAAGAAGTGTGCTCTTGTGACTTTTCTGATAGTCCGAATGGACTTCAATAAAATCTGGGAAAGGAGCCCTAGCAGCCATGAAATGCTTCCTATAACCAGCAGGTGGCACTGTGGATGCTACAGTGGTGAAGAAACTGGGAGGTAGGCCGCAAACTTGGGGTGGTGGTGGCTGGAATAATTAGATGATGTTGGTGATACTACAGAGCTTGAGGCTACCAGGGCATCTCGGACAGCTCTAAGGTGTCCTGGGTGTGCAGGATTCGTTTTTACCGTAAGCCCTCTCCCTCATTTCCTTTCTCCTTCCCTTGCCCTCTCCTCTCTTTACCTCTCTCTCCTCTCCCCTCCTCCCTCCCTCTACCTCCCTTTTCTACCTCTTTCTTTCTCTCCCTCACTTCTCTTTTCTCTCTCTTCCCCTCCTCTTCCTCACTCTGGCTCTCTCTTCTCCTTCCCTCCCCCTCTCCTCTTTCCCTCATTTCCCCCCTTCCCTTCTCTTTCTTCTCACTCTTCTCCCCTTCTCTCCCCTGCCCTTTCTCTCCCTCCCAGTCTCCCACTGGTATCAGCTGATGGCTGCTTAAACTATCCTTGCTGTCTGCTGCTGTCCAGGGCTGGGAAGCAGACTCGGGGAGATGTAGCGAATCTTAAATCAGCATTTACTGATATTCTGAGACCACAGTGTGTGAGTGGAAATTTGGGGATGGTGTGTAGAATGGGTTACACTCCATGCTCATAAATTATCATTCCACCAGGGAAACAGGTTGGCTTGATTTATTTAGTTATATTAAGGAGATAAGGACATCTTCCCGACCTCTATTTGTCTCTGTGCTCTCTGGCATGTGTGGCTCACTTCTTTAAGAATTTATGGGAAAGAGAATTTTGTAAATCAGTTTTGAGAAGACACCTCATGTCTGGGTAAATCCTTGTTCTTTTCAAAGTGCATGAGGCGACTGAATTGAGCAGCGATGGCTACAGCCATTCACTCTAAAGCACCAGCAAAGGTGCGTAACTCCTGGGGTTCTCTTGGGGAGGCAATGGCTTGACAGCAGAAGCAACTTTCTTCGTAGCTGAGACCAGAGGCGGAGAGGACTCCACATGGAGGACTGTGGGGAACGCTGGCCTTTTGATCAGAAATATGGCCTCCTCCCCTGATGAGCTTCAACTTTCTGGGAGTTGGTAGTTGCAGTATTGTTTTCTATCTGCTTGCAGCAGCAGAAGACAATTGTTTCCCGGCGGAGTTGGAGCCCATCTTCCCAGGAAGTACCAAAGGGGTTGGAGTTTATCTTTTTTAGAAGGTACTGAAGGGGTTAGAGCCACCTTTCCAGGGGAATACTGAAGGAGTTGTGAGTCTAGAGATAATTGCTTCTGAAATCAGCAGTGGTCATTTTTTACAGGATGGCCTGGACCTGTGTATAGAGGGAAGAAGAACCATAAAACTAGATTTAGAAGAGAAGTCACTGTCTAAAAGTGTCAGGCCAGGATCCTGGGGACCAGTTTCTACAGTCTCAGACTCTCTCTAGTGTCCAGAATCTTCCATGTTCCTGTCAGCCCTAGGCCGTGGAAGCTGAGGCAGGCAGCTATCTCAGCTGCTGAGAGAGGAAGCCGTGAGTACTCCCTCCGTGTGACTGGAAAGTCTGACCAACTGAGGGGATCTCAGAACGGAAACTGGTTTACTATACATCCCCAAACAGGGTCTTCCTGACTGCGCCTCGGCAGGCGTCTCTCTCATTTCTTGGACACAGTGCCCTCCTCTGAGAGCCGAACCTGCTCAGCGCTTGATCTGTTAAGAGGAGCCTGAGTTTCCTGTCACTTCCTCTTCAGCAGGTTATGTCTGCAGACACTGGCTCCCATACCCCATAATTACTTTTTCACATTTTTTAATATAGTAACACATGGTTGGGCTTGTGGCGGGGAAACCGAGTGATGCCTCTAGGCCACGAACACTATAAATAACTTCAGGGATCATTTTATATGGTTACGGAAGAAAACTGCTCCAAGTTAAGAGGTAGGATTTGGGGACCAATGACTTCTATTCTTGGGAGCCCTCCTGCCCTTTCTATTTCTCTATAGCTCAGAGATCTTATCAGGATTAATCCATTTGCTCGCCAGCCTGCTTTATATCATGTTTTGGCTTAAAGTGGTTATTGAGGCCATTTTGTCACAGAGAGGAAACGAGATTATTTGGGGTTTGATGTGAAACGTTAAGCTGTGAACTCCACCCTCTCGAGGGAGCTGCTGTCTGTGAACCCTGATGGGTCCTCGGAGCTGGTGGGATGATGGGTGAAGATCCTCACTCTCAGAAGAGATGGGAAACAGCACCCCAAGCCACTGACAAAAAACACTAAACCACCCAAGGCAGCCCCATCTTTGAGCTTCCTGTAAGGAAGAATGGAGACTATTTCTTGTGTTTTAGCAACGTCAGCATCAAGGAGCTTCTCTTTCCATCGACCTTCGAATGTATTTGCTTATTTAGTCAGGGAGGTGGACCACAGCTGATTTCAATGCTTTTTAATTCCCATCCTTCCTATGTTTCAGTGGCCCATTCTAGCTTTCATATAATTTAACAATTAATAACTAATATGTTAGGAAAATAGCAAAAATACCCCAAATACGCCCCCAACTGGAATCTGTGTGCTTTATTTAGCCCAACTCTTGTTGGCATCCATTTGGTCTTTTTTTCTTCTTAAGTGACCTGAGTTTACTAAAATAGAACACATGGGACTCAGTTTACCCTACGCATCCTGTGTGTGCATTACCTAGCCATTTTGAGACTTGGAGGAGTAAGCGGCAAACTACGGCCCTGCTCAAGCCCCCGGGGACACCTGGTGCTGTTATCCAGGTTTCTATTCTGATGAGGAAAGATGGTATTTCCCGTTTCTGCAGAAGGGCAGTGGTGAAGGCCTATGGGACACCTGTTCTATGCTGCCTGTCTGACCCCCGGAGGCTCGGTTAATGAGACTATTCTGGAATGTCATTTTGCAAGAACCCTCCAGGGTTGGCAATCTGACAGAGCACATGTTCTGGTGTGGGAACTGATGGCTACAGTGTTAGGGAGAGGGAGCGAGGGCAGACGTCTATCTCAGGATGTCGTTGCCTTTACCAGGCAAACGCTGGGAATCTTCCCTGGGCTCTGTCCCCTGTACTCTCTCACACAAGGCCCCACTGCGTAAGTGAGCTGGCAGTAGGCCCCCAAACTCTAGTTAGCCATGTGCACTCCAAAGTCCCCAGTGCAAACAGTCCCATTTTAAAGTTGGCTCTTGGCATGCCATGCTTCCAAAAAATACTTGTACCTGTTTTTTTTTGCCATGCTGCGTTTTTTGAGATGATTACATGCTTTTGCTTAGGAATGGCATGTCGCCAAAGCCAGAGGTCTGCCTGCCGGAGTCTCAATAGTGTTCATTATGAAGAAGTTTCTATTCCTACTCTGGAAGGAAAAAGCCACTCACAGATAAAGTGTATGATATGATTATGTTGCTTCAGATAACCACAAGTATTACTTCCGACATGATAAGAGATTGTATTCTGTCTCTTTCACACAGGGCTTGATTCAGCCTTTTTAAGAAGTGGTGGCATTTTTTGAAGGCCACTTGATCAGTTTGGAACCAGTGGGAGCCTGAAGGTTTATGCAGATAAAAATCAATGCAGGTTTCAGCTACTGCAGTATTGGCAAAGATGGGCAAGCAGGGGGTGGGGTGGGGAGGGAGAAGGGGAGAGATAGGGTAGGAGGATGGGGGTGGAAGCTTTGGATTCTGGAGCAAAGGGCCCTTTGAAACTCCAGCAGTTGTTTGGAGACCTTGTGACTAAGCAGCCTATCAGGATGTTGGGTGATTTTTTCCCCCACTATGATAACCTCATTAGGACTAAGCTCATAGAGAAAGCTAGAATGCTCTTGGCTCCTTGGAAAGATGGATTAATGAGACAGATCTAATTTTTTTTTTTTTTTTTCTGAGACAGGGTTTCTCTGTATAGCCCTGGCTATCCTGAAACTTGATTTGTAGACTAGGCTGGCCTCGAATTTACAGAGATCCACCTGCCTCTGCCTTGATTTAAAGTGCTCAGATTAAAGGAATGAGCCACCATGCCTGGATGGACAGATTTACTTTTAAATAGACAGAAGGATTAGCTATCAACACAGGATTTTTCTGGAGGGATACAAAGAGGGAAGTTATAGGGCTGGTGAGAATTTCCCACATTAAATTGTAGAAAAGAACCTGAAGGGCCACTCGTGACAGAATGGATATTATTGCTTTACTATGAAAGCAGCCTTTGATAGAAAAAGCAAACCTTAGAATAACATTCTAAAGATGGGGAACTTTGTAATTATCTAAACAAGAAATTCTAGAATGTCTTTCTAACAACCAAAAACAAGGGGCTAATGGCTGAGTTGTTTACTTCTCCTGAAATCTAGAGGGGAAAATAAGAGTAAACATTCAGCATTTAAAGTAAAACCAGGGGGTCAGAGAAGTGGCTTACCAGTTAAGGGCACTGCCCGCTCCTTCAGGGGGCCTTGGGTTCAATTTCCAACGGCAGCTCACAAACACCCATAACTCCAGCACTAGAGATCTAATGGCCTCTTCAGATCTCTGTGGGCACCAGACACACATGCAGACAAACCATCAGTGAATACAAAAAAATAAAGTTTTTTTTTTTTTTTTTTTTTTTTTTTTTTTTTTTTTTTTTTTTTTTTTTTTTTTT